>VDFB02322688.1:72518-312940 GCA_007258455.2 Sequoia sempervirens | reverse complement strand
ACTTTTGTCTTTTTGTTTTAAAAAAAAAAAAAAATTACAATTTTCACCAAAAAAGACAATAGACTAAAATACAAATGTTGCCTTGCAATTTTTATTTTAAAATTTCAAAGTGAGTGTAAGAATTAATTAATAATTAATTCAAATTGCTCCTATGACTCCACTTGAATTCTATTGGAAGAGTACGAAATTAAGTTCTCCAATTCTTGCTTGCACACCAAAACCAAAAATTTGAAATTAAATCAACTGCAAGGAAAATCACACATTTTTTTGGGTGACGAGGTTTCCATACACCCAGGATGCATGCATCACCATCAATTCCATTCATAGTAGATCAACCCCAAATGAGAAACTAATTATTTTTTGTTCAACAAGCATAGGGCAACTGAGAGGGGGTGAATCAGTTGTCACACAAATTCAAACTTAAAACATTATCACTTATCAAATCTTCAACCACACTATTCTGTTATTAAATATGAGCATGAAACATAAACAATAGAAAGTAAATTAGCACAATGAACACCAAATTTGTACATGGAAAACCCAATAAGGGAAAAACCACAGCGAGGGTTAACTCACAATATAAAGATTATAAACTGAATATAAAGGCTCACTGCCCAAAAGATGACTCACTATCCAAGTACAAAGGCTCAATGCCTACAAAGGACTCACTGTCCAATAGGGAGGCTCACTTCCTACAGATACAAAAGAGAACAAAAGATCCACCACAACAATTAAAGCACATTCGCAGGATTACAGAAACCTTCAGTTCACTACCTTCAACACACTAAAAAACTTCTATCACAACTCACTTGCACACACTTTCTGCTCTTATGATTTGTGGCACACTTTCATCATTTTGCATCACACTATCATACAATACTTCACAACTCACCTTGCTTTTATACCATTCTCAATCTTAGAAACATTTACCAAGGTCAGCCACAATACATTGTTTCATAAATTCAAATTAGGTTGGCAACTCTAAATTCCTGCGGTGGAAAGGAATAAGAGTGGACCAATAAAAATAATATTCTTGAATCTTCTACACACTTCCTCAATTAAATTTTATTCTTTGAATGAGGTGTAAAAACTAGGTCGGCCAAACCTAATGAAAACACAAATTATCAATGATACACATGCTTCCCAACAAGAAGATGACACATGAATGACGCAACATGCTTCATTATGCATGAGAATACATATCAGAATCTTCCAGATACATCCACAACAAAAACAACAGGCTTCAAACACTGAACTCCTTTCACTAGTCAATCTGGGCTGTGCAAACACACACAAAAATGATAAAACATGATCTCCGGATCACCAAACTCCAAACCTCTTTTCCAGAGCATAGGAAAGACCTTCACAAGACATCTACCAAATCCACACGATCTTAAACAAAACAGTGGAGAAATGCAGAGCAAAAATATTTCTCCCAGTCAACAAAACACTGACTCTGTCGGTAAAACACATATACCGGTAGACACAACTTCTATGTACCATCTCACCAAAAACTGAAACTCAAACTGTATCATCATTAGATCACCATCAATACGCCTTTAGATCCACACAGGTATAAGATCAACTGAGGAGAAATGTGGAGCATGTATCGAAGTACACATTGAACACACTCAACAATCTAACTTCTCTTCTTTATTAATTTTCTCAAAAGCACTTGGAAACTCAACAAACCAACATATCTGCAACACCATAAAGATAGATCTACATCTCAACAACATCTCAACCATACATGTACAATCTGCAACATACTGAATAGTGTTGACATCAATGACAATATTAATGACAACACCACCAGATGAGCTCATACTTGCAACAATCTCCCCCTTTGTCATTGATGGCAACACAACATTTTCTCCCCCTTTGAAATCAATGGAAAAGAAAAACTACTTTGATTACTCCCCCTTAAGAGTACACTCATACTGCAACAATGAAAATATTTTCTACTCCCCCTGTGGAGTAGACCCATCAAACAGTCCAGGTAAATGAATAATCTGTGAATTCATTGGACTGATGTACCTTCATGTGCACCTAGTTAGGAGGGATAATGCCCTCGACCTCTCCCTAAGATGCTTGAAAGTATCCTTCGGAAGTTCCTTAGTAAGTATGTTTGCAATCTATTCCTTTGCAGTTACATACTCCAATATGACCTCATTCTCCAACACCTTCTCTCTCAGAAAATGATATTTGATAGATATGTGCTTCATTCTCGAATGCATAACTGGGTTCTTCGAAAAGTTTATTGCACTTTTATTATCACAAAAAATAGAAATTGGTTCATCACATATCACACCAATGTCTTTCAGAGTTTTCTTCATCCACAAAACTTGTGTACAATAGGATGCTACAACAATATATTCAGCCTCTACAGTGGATAAAGAAACTGAGTCTTGCTTTTTACTCAGCCATGAAACTAGTCTTCCGCTAAGAAAGAAAGCACCATCATTGGTAATCTTCTGATCATCTACACATCTGGCCCAAGCATCATCTGTATAAGCACTCAAAGTGAAATCATTACTCTTCGGATACCATAGTCCATAATCTGATGTACCTTTAAGATATCTAAATATTCTTTTTACTGCCATAAGATGTGCTTCTACAGGATCTACTTGAAATATAGCAACTAAATACGTTGCATGCATAATATCTGGTATGGTAGTAGTGAGATACAACAGTCCACCAATCATGGATCTGTATTTTCTCTGATCAGTCTTAGTAGATTCATCATCCTTGCTCAGTTTACATCTGGTTACCATAGGAGTACAAATCGGTTTAGAATCCTCCATCCCAAACTTTTTTAACAACTCTTTTACATACTTAGATTGCGAAATGAATATCCCTTTTTCAGTTTGATTCACTTGTAGACCAATAAAGAAATTCAATTCACCAATCATAGACATCTCAAATTATTTTTTCATTTCTTTAGCAAAATTTTTACACATTCCTTCATTTCCTCAAAAAATGATGTCATCAACATAAACTACTACAATCAACATCTTATTACCTTGCACTTTGAAGTAGAGGTTGTTGTCAATAGAACCTTTGTTGAATCCTTGCTTTGTTAGATATATGTCCAGTCTTGCATACCAAGCTCTGGGAGCTTGCTTCAATCCATACAACGCCTTCTTTAATTTACAAACCATGTCTAGCTTGTCAGATAGCTGAAACCCTTCAAGTTGCTCCATGTATACTTCTTCCTCCAACTCACCATTTAGCAAGGATGACTTAACATCCATTTGATATACTTTAAAGTCCTTGTGTGCAAAAAATGCCAAAAACATTATGATAGCTTCTATTCTGGCTACAGGAGCAAATGTTTCCTCAAAATCTATTCCTTCAACTTGTGAATATCCTTTGTATAGCAATCTTTCCTTATTTCTTACTACTCCATTTTCATTCAGTTTGTTTCGAAACAACCATTTTGAGCCAATCACATTCTTGTTGATAGGTCGAGGGACTAGTTCCCATGTCTGGTTCTTCTCTATCAGCTGCAATTCCTCTTTCATAGCTCTCATCCAACTTTCATCTTCACAGGCTTCTTTTACAGATTTAGGTTCTATTTTAGAGAGTAAACAAAAATTTACCTCAGCTGCAACTCTGCTTCTTGTCTTTACACCTTTACTCTTGTCTCCAATTATTTGATCTTCCAGATGATTCTTTTGTACATATTTAGGAGTCCTAGCAATAGGTTTCGATTCATTTTCTTCTTCTTCTACTTGTTCTTCTTCTTCCTTCTCCTTATTTTCTTTGGGTATATGTCCGTAGATAGGATCATCAGGTTCAAATCCACTTATCTCAATAGGTCTGCATATATCTTCATCAACTTTCACATTAGCACTTTCAATGATCTTCCTTAATATTTTCTTAAAGCATCTGTATGCCTTGCTAGTGGTAGAGTATCTAAGAAATTTTCCTTCATCACATCTAGCAGCAAACTTTCCAAGATTTTCATCATCTCTTTTAATATAGCATCTGTTTCCAAATACCTTGAAATATTTCATAGTAGGAATCTTACCAGTCCATAACTCAAAAGGTGTCTTTGTGCTATTGTGTCTGATCTGAACTCTATTAAGAACATAAACAACAGTATGCATCGCTTCTCTCCAATATACATCTAGTACATTAAATTCTTTCATCATTGTTCTAGCAGCTTCTCGTACTATCTTGTTTTTCCTTTCAACTACTCTATTTTGTTGTGGGGTTCTCAGAGCAGAAAATTGTCTTTTTATGCCATGCATCTCACAGAATGTATTAAATTCACCAGAAGTGAATTCACCACCTCTATCTGATCTTAACCACTTGATTTTCAGATTTACTTCATTCTCCACTCTTGCTTTGAATACCTTAAACCTATCCAGGGCTTGATTCTTTTCTCTGAGAAAAGAAACCCATGTCATTCGAGTGTAATCATCAATAAGCAACATGAAATATCTATCACCATTCAGGCTTCTAGTCTTAGTCAGACCACATAGATCAGTATGTACCAACTCTAGCATACCGGTAATAGATTATTCTTTTCCTTTAAAGATACATCTTGTCTGCTTCCCTAGTTGACAACTTCTACAAATAGCATTAGCAAGTCTAGTGATTCTAGGCAGTCCTCAAACTATTTCCTTTTTACTGATCTTGAGTAGATTATCAAAATTCACATGTCCCATTCTTCGGTGCCATAACCAACTTTCACTAATCTGAGATACAAGATAATGACCATCAACTCCTTTCAACTGATAGATGTTTCCATGTGTTCTTCTTCCAACAATAATCATATCTCCATTTCTGGATCCTTTTCTAATTTCACAGGTATTGCTCTAAAACACAAGCTTAAATCCATTGCTACACATTTGACCAACACTCAAAATATTATGCCTCAAACCCTTCACATAATATATATCATTAGTACTATGCACACCATCAAAACTAATTGAACCTTTACCACAGATCTTAGCTCTTGAATCATCACTGAACACGACTAACCCACCATTACATTTTTCAAGTTTAGTGAACTTACTCTTATCTCTGGTCATGTGATTTGAACATCCACTGTCAATTACCCAGTAGTCTTCATCCTATCTTGCATGAAATGTGGTAACCAAAGTACCTTCCATCCTATTCTTCTTAACTTCTGGAGGTTTCTTACTTACACATTTTCTAGGGTTAGTGGATACAGATTTATTTTCCAAAGCTAAGAATAAGCATTCACTATCATCAACCTCATTCTCAGATTCATCATCAGAGATACCTATCTCTTCCTTAACATAGTACAACTTCTTATACTTCTTATCCTTCTTATCCTTCTTATCCTTATCCTTATAATCCTTGTTCTTTTTATGTGCAGCCCTATATAGACATATTGAAGCATAATGAAAATTATTACCACAACTAAAGCATTTAAATGGAAACATACCTTTATACTTTCTAGTACCTTTCTTCAACTTCCTGGTGAAGTTAGATTCCAACTCATCAACTTCATCACTATCCGGTTCCTCCTCAATCTTCATTGCTTTAAATGTTGTTTTTGTCTTTTCTTCTATCTTGTCATCTTTCCAAAACTTTCTCAATTCAAATGCTTGTAGGGTGTCGAACAAGTGTTCCAAGGTGTACTTCTTAGGGTCATACATTTCATCAATCACTGAGATCTTATCGCTATAGCAGTCTGGTAGGGTGATCAAGATCTTCTTTATTATGTCTTCATTTGCTAGCTTTCCTCCTTGATTTCTAACCTCATTTGCAGTTTGTTCAACCCTATGAAAGAAACTTGTAAATTCTTCACCATCTTCCATTTTCAGGTTCACAAATCTACGCTTTTCTGCTAGTCTCTTTGTCAATTTCACTTTTTCATTCACTTCATACATGTCTTCTAGCTTCTTCCAAACATCATATGCAGTGTCCAAAGAATTAACCTTGATTCACTCATTTTTAGATAAACCACTGCAAATCACATACTTCACCCTCTCATTTTCTTCATAAGTAGACATCTCATCTGCAATATTAACACCACTGGATGGAAGTATATACTTATTCTCAACAACCTTCTAGGTCTTGAAACTAAGAGAGATAATATATCCTCTCATCTATCCCTTCCAATATTTGTAATCAATTCCATCAAACATAGGGATCAACAACTTGTGTGCCATCGAATCTTCCTTAAGCGGTTAAGCTCTACAACAAGGAACCAGGGATCTAATACCAATTGTTAAATAGGTGCAGGACAATTGAGAGGGGGGGTGAATTAGTTGCAACACAAATTCAAACTTAAAACTTTATCACTTATCAAATCTTCAACCACACTATTATGTTATTAAATATGAGCATGAAACACAAACAACAAAAGTAAATCAACACAATGAACGCCAAATTTTTACGTGGAAAACCCAATAAGGGGAAAACCATGGTGATATCTGGCTAGGGCTCTAGAAAATATGTTTCTGGGTTCTATTCCTCTCAGTCTGCACTCCTAGATTCTAGTCGGGCATTATGAAAAAGCCAGAAATAAATCTTGTAGCTCAGTTTTCATAATTTTACAACTTTCTTAGCAACTTTGACAACATTTTCAATTTTTCTCTCCAAATGATCTTCAACCTAAAACCTACAATCACACATCAAAGAAGAGAAAATGTTGATTTTTAGGGAATATGGGTTTGCCTTGGCCAAACCCCATTTTGGTAATTAAACCTTGAAATAAATGAAATCATGAAAGGAATGATGAACAAACAAAATGCAATGTCACAACTCACCACACCTTAATTGAACCTTGGATAAATCTATAATCTAGCATGAATTTCCCTCAATGAATGTAGATCTTCATCATGAACCTTGATGTGAAACAATGCCTTTAGTATGCTTGATTGATCTTGAATGCTATATCAACACACTAGCTCAACAACATGCATGATGCATTATGCCTTTGACATGATGAAATGGAATCTTGATTGCTGCAATATTCTTCAATAATCTGCCCTTGAAATTCCTTAGAAATTATCTTGAATGCTTCTATAATGCTGGCTCACTGCCTACAAAAGACTCACTCTCCAATAAGGAGGCTCACTACCTACATATACAAAAGAGAACAAAATATCCACCACAGCAATTAAAGCACATTCACAAGATTACAAAAACCTTCAGTTCACTGCCTTCAGCACACTGAAAAACTTCTATCACAACTCACTCACACACACTTTCTGCTCTTATAATTTGTGGTACACTTTCATCACTTTGCATCACACTATCATACAATTCTTCACAACTCACCTTGCTTTTATACCATTCTCAACCTTAGAAACATTTACCAAGGTTGGCCACAATACATCATTTCAAAAATTCAAATTAGTTCGGAAACTCTAAATTCCTGTGGTGGAAAGGAATAAGAGTGGACCAATAAAAATAATATTCTTGAATCTTCTACACGCTTCCTCAATTAAATTTTATTCTTCGAATGAGGTGTAAACACTAGGTCGGCCAAACCTAATGAAAAGACAAATTATCAATGATGCACATGCTTCCCAACAAGAAGATGACACACGAACGATGTAACACGCTTCATTATGCATGAGAATACATCTCAAAATCTTCCAAATACATCCGCAACAAAAATAACAGGTTTCAAACACTAAACTCCTTTCACTAGTCAATCTAGGCTGTGTAGACACACACAAAAATGATAAAACATGATCTTCAGATCACCAAACTCCAAACCTCTTCGCTAGAGCATAGGAAAGACCTTCACAAGATATCTACTAGATCCACATGATCTGAAACAAAACAGTGGAGAAATGCAGAGAAAAAAGATTTCTCCTAGTCCACAGAACACCAACTCTGTCGGTAAAACACATATACCGGTGGACACAAATTCTACGTACCATCTCACCAGAAACTGAAACTCAGACTGTATCATCATCAGATCACCATCAAAATGCCTTAAGATCTGCATAGGCATAGGATCAACCCAGGAGAAATGTGAAGCATGTACCAGAGTACACACTCAACACTCTGACTTCTCTTCTTTATTAATTTTCTCAAAAGCACTTGGAAACTCATCAAACCAACATATATGCAACACCATAGAGATAGCTCCACATCTCAACAACATCTCAACCATACATGTACAATCTACAACATACTGAATAGTGTTGACATCAATGAAAACATTAATGACAACACCACCAGGCGAGCTCATACTTGCAACAAATTCATCTAGGAACTTTGGATACTTTATCCCAATGCAAAAAAAAATATCACATGTTTATAGGAAGGCTAATGATGTGGCCAATTACATGGCTAACTAGGCTATCAATTTGTGTTGCTAGGAGATGGTATTGGACATGTCAACCATTAAGGATAATGACCTCATGATGTCATGATATGGCAAGTGTGTCACACTAATGATAATAATTAACACACAATATTAAGGTTGATATGTCTAAAGAGGAAACTAAAAGTGCTCAAAACTACAAAGATGCCATGTAATAATTGCAACTTCCTTACAAAACATTGTGTTGATGGCCTTTCCTCTCATTATCATGTTAGTTCCCCAAAAATGGATAATATGATCTACCTTATTGCAAGGAAGAGACAAATGACATTCATGGGTGACATTATAGAGGCTAGGATAAAGATAATTTTATATTATAGGATTTTATGGTGTTGTACACCATTAAAATGGTTTTGGGTGAAATGTATGTTAGCTCCTCATACCACTACCACATGAATACTGAGGTGGATTTGACGTTCCTGGTGGTTCTATTGGATTGTGGAGAAGATAAAGAATGTGTCAAGGCCTTAGTGCAAAAATTGGTGAGGGAAAGCTAGTGCAGGGGTCTGAAGAAATACTTAGACATTATTATTCTGATCATTGGTCTACAACTAGACAATGTAGTTTGACCTCAAATAATACATGAATATAATAGGCCTTGGATCCCATTTATCTTCCAAGTGACTAGGATAGATGTTTGCATGGTGGGATAAGGCTAAATGGGGTATTGGTTTCCTCAAGGCGATTACGAGCATCAATGGAGTAGATGAAGTTGATTGGTCCTTTTCTTGGGACTATGACTCTGAGGAGGTTGGAGCAATGGAAAATTATAAATAGGGCTCAATGAGGACAATTTACAAAATTCTTCCTAGTCTCTAGAATTTTTAATATTATCATATATGCATATAGGACCATTTTTTTAATGTCCTACACAAAAGGATAACACATTTGTATGCATAAAAGGATTTTTTTGTTTATAGCCCATTTTGTCTGTAACTTTCATAGTGTAATATGAACATTTGTATATAAGGCTCCTATGTAGACAAACAAAGGAAGAACTCTCCTAGTAAACAAGCTCTTACACCTTGTTTCTAGGGACATATGTAAATTTCTTTCATTTTAATATAATTGGGTGTGGCCCCGTAGTGCCACTTTTATTGATAAAAAAATATTAAATATGTATATAAGTTCAACCATAGAAATAACGAATTTCATATGAATAAATTAGTGATTTAGGCCCTCTTAACTATGACATACTCATAAGGGAATCTATGTAATATAATACATTTTCCCATGCACACACTAATGCGTAGGCATCATAGTTCTAGCTAGAAAAATTCTAAGTGTACTTTGTACCCCTAGTTAGATGCACACTATGTACACCTTGTATCAATTTATTCGCATAGCCCACAAAACCACCTTCTTTCTTGAGTGATCCTCCATGTAATTTTTAAGTTTCTTAATTTATATAATATTTTAAGGGGTGGTTCCAAACCATTACACCCTCTCATAAAGAATTAATTTAATTTTCTTTAACCTTATTTTTTCTTATTAGGATTCAATTTTTCATGTAATAATCAATTATTTCAACCTTTTCCAAAGGTAATTACATAAGAATTTATTTATCTCCCTTTTAAATCTAGGGTAATTACATATAACTTTTGTTATATCTTTTTTCAAAGGGTCAAATACCATTAAATTTTATCCCCATTTTAATTCCAAAGGGTTATTTGTATGGGAAAATAATGTTTTTTATTTTTATTTTGAGAAAAAAATTCATAACTTTATGTCCTTGTAAATTAGTTTTTTTACTCTCTATCACAAGGAACATCTATATCACAACTCATGAACCATATATAGTCAATAAATGAAGATATTGACTATGAATATATTTATTTTTTCCCATGTAAAATTGTTTTGATTAGAGGTAAAAAATGGGTTTTGAAGGGGCCCAAAATCCTTTACAAAAAGGAACAGTTGAATAAAAAAGGAAACAACATTAAACTACCATCAGCCCAAAGTCAGCAAACCACCAACCAAAAAGCAGCCAAAAACTGGAAACACCACTACATATTGTTCAGAATTTCAACAGCTTCCATCTCACTAGCAGCAAGCCTTCTGTCCCTTAACCCTAGTATCAGAAACCTCAATACCCGAGGCCCCAACCTAATTTTTTAGTCTATTTCTAGTCCTAACCCCAGGCCCACCAATTTTTACCTCACAACTCAAAACATAACCTTTAGCAAGCACCCTTAGTAGCAACATAATCCTCCCCGTCAGCTTACCCTCAACAGCCATAACATCAACAGACAAAATTTCCTTTCTCTTATTAGGGGATAAAGCCATCGCAGAGTCCGACCTAGTCAAGACTTTAGGAGCTTCTCCACTCTTCATAACCACATTCCAAATTTTGTCTATTTTCTCCTCAAGGGATAACATTCTTGCCTCCATACTCTGTTTCAGATTGACTATTTCCTCCACCACAGTATTAGCAATAGTATTGAGACTAGCCATTAAATTATCAATTTGGATTTGGATCAAAGGGTCCTCAACCTTGCAAGAAATGCTTCTAATACGAACATTAGTCCTATTGATCTCATGAAAGAACCATTTAAACAGTTTAAAAAGCACATTGGCACTGTCACGGGCCGAACCCAACATATCAGAAAGATCCTCCCTATCAAAATTTTCAATGTGATTTCCCACAACAACATCCTCTTCAAAAGAACTCTCATGGACCTTATCATTAGAAGCATCCTTACCTTTACCAGCAGTGACAAGAGACTTCATCCTACGAATGGAATTGGAAATTTTCTCCACAGTAGCCATCCTCTTCTGAATCCTCTCAGCATCCACTTTCTTAGCTCCCACAGCTTGAATCATTAGATACCCACCACCCACCACTCTTCGCAGGCTTCAAGTCATCACTCTCATTCTTCTTAAAGAAAAGAGACATCGCGGCCAGTGATTCTTTCTTATCCATGTACACCTTCATACCCTTAATCACAAGGCTAGTAATCTGGGCTATGAATTCCTCATCCACCACAATTTCCCTGCCACCTAAGTCCAGGGTTCTCCCTTTCCACCCTTTCTCAACCAACTCAGTAACCTAAGTATTATTGCCATGCAGTTTCTCCATGAAGGACATACATACCATAATGAATTCGAACTCCGTGCCATATGACAACCTTTCCTCAAAATCATAACCATACCCTCCTTCCTAATGATATGACACCATGTGAGCAAGGACGTGCACACCTTAAAGAATAAATTAACATTCATTTATAACAATAGTTGTGGCCTCATAAGGGATGGGGTCATTTAAATCCCAAACCTTACTATCTCTAACACCAAAGTTAGCGAAGAAATCAGCTAACTTATTTCCCTCTCTCAAAATATGGGAAATATAAACATTATCAAAGGATTTAATAATTTCAATGGAATCCTTGATCAAGGCCTCAATTGTCCAAGATGAAGGGGATAAATTCTTCAAATTATTAATAATGTTCAAAGAATCACCTTCCAACCAAATATTCCTATACCCTCTTCTCTGAGCCAGAACAAGACTATGATAGGCAGCCGCCGCCTCTGCAAAGTTCCCATGTAAAATTGTTAACATTACAAGTTTATTGTATTTATCAAATTTCTAAAAAAATCTCTCTATGTAATTTGAAATAAATTCAACAAGAATACATTGATAATCAATAAAATAATTAGAACAACAAATCTAATTTTAAGGAAACTTGCATATAATGTATCTTTCACAAATATGGAGATAATGTAATTTTATATATTAAATCTATAATATTTTAACTTTCTCTATTTTATTTTTCATGTTCCCCTATCTTTAGTATATATATTTTTTATTTTTTTCAACATAAAGTTTATAAAATTACTATCCTATGATTACATAGCACTTAGTGAATGATATGCATATCCCATACTACGTGGTCACTTGTTGACTATCACATAATCTACATATTTGAAATATATTCCAAGATGATAATCATATATTTTGTACTACACGACTATCCTATCTTCATTTACTAAATATACATGTCATATAGTTACTCAAACAAGGATTCAAATGTAAATAAAATTTATTTATACCAATTAGCATATTTACAAAACCTAAAATTGACAGTGATAATTCCAATGTATATCACCTTATCATAGAATCACTAGAAATTAATTATATGATTTAAAATTCCAAGAATCTCAATCCTATACAACACTTCAAAAATACATTACAAATTATTGGGTTGGTCAAGTCCAATAAAATGTACAGTAAAATAGGATGACAAAAAAATCTCAAAAAATATTGTAAGCAACAATACAATAATAACAAACTATTACCAATGGAAAAACACTTCATAAAGAAATATTAGGGCTTATCTATCATTTTTGAAAATTAACTAGATTAATTAAATTTTAATTGAATAACTTAGTGATGAAGATTTGTTCAATTAAATTTATTGAACAACATCCTTAAATTTATCTATAACAAGTCTATATTAATATCTAATTCTTGAATTTATCTATAACAAGTCTATATTAATATCTAATTCTTGATGAACTTTGATAACTAGAAAAATTTAAAAGTTATCTATCCCTTATAAAATTTGGCATATTCTCATGTTTGATTCTAATAGAATCCATTTGGTTTCACCATATCATAAAAATATGATCTCATTCCAACAAACTAAAAATATATGCCATATTTTTTAAAGTTTAATATATGAAAATGATATTGGGACCTATGGGTTATATGTTCACAATGTAACCCATATTTATCTAGAAAATATAGATGTTAGATTTGTATACAATAAGTATAATATTATTATCTTATCCAACCAATTATGATAGATTTTATAGAAAAATGCAAAAATCTTCCATCATTATAGATTTTATTCTAGTCACAATGTTCCATCTATTCTAAATAATTTTATTGGGTAATTATGAGGTCTCATTTTAAAAGGCGATAGCCACATTCAATTATATATTGCTATTTTTATTAAGTACAATCTATTTTTTTACAAAATGTATGTTAGTCAAAATATCTATTTTATTTTTAAAATATAATTATAACAATAAGTATCTATTAATACATATTTTATTCTATATATTTATCACTTAATATGTATATCTTATTTGTAAACATTATTAAGAAGACATATAGAAAATCAACTAATTTAATTATTTTTTATATAATTATTAATGTAAAATTATATTACTTTTAATACTACCTATCATTTCTAATTCCTTTCTTAACTATTATTTGTAGTAAAAAAAAATATTACTTTATGATTATGACAATACTCTTGTATTCTCGTTTCACACTAATGGCTTCATATAAAAATAGACAAGATAACTATGTTGAATTTCAAAATGGTTTTCATTAAATCCAAATTTTAATATTCACATACCTAAAAAAAATAAACATCAACATTTTAGGTTGTAAAGGGATGACTCAAGCAAATAAAATAATAAGATGAGGTTAATTTATTATTTTAATTCAGTGTATTTTTATTTCTTATTAATTTATGGATATTTTTTTTAATCAATATTGAGAAAGATCTTGGTAAAAAAATTCCGCTAAGAAATTTATTGTAAGGGAGTTTTATAAAAGAGAAATTGGTTATATTTCATCAAAGTTTCAAACCTCCTATTTAAATATACACAAACAAATTCCTAAACAAGTTACACATATACAAATGTGTTTCAATTAATCATACACCACTTTTATTTAAATTTAACTATTCAAAATTTGTTTCAATTATAAAAATCACTCTCCTTTTGTAAAAGATTAAATGTCTCTATGTCATGAATATGTCAATATTTACCTAAAACTTAATCAATAACTACATTTAATTTTATCCTAAATTTTATAATACCCCAAAAATATATAAGTTAATTTTTGAAACACCACTTTAGACCATAATGATTAAATTTTGATTACTATCAATTAACACACAAAATAAAAACTAATTATACTCCACTTTAATCTACTAAAAAGGGTAAAAATTTATTCAATCAAAGAAATATCCAAAATACATCCACAATAAAACAAGAAGCCAAAGGCATTAAAGCATGTCTAGCCACCAGGAACCCAAGGATACCAAGCCAACCAACCAACACTCCAGAATCCCATCAAGGACCATACATATCCTCCTAAATCAAACGTTGTAGCTTATGAGCACATTCATTAGGAAGTTGCTCCCACTCATCTACCATCCAATCGTCCCTAAACTCAGAGGCCCATTTAGAGAGATAATCAACCACATTGTTTCATTGCCTAGGAATGCGAATAAAGGACACCATATCAAGCATGCTACATAATTGATGCATCTGTCACACAGTAGAGGATAGTTGCCAGTTCAAACCATCACTATTCTACCTATTTAACAATTTAATCATGAGCACAAAAAGAAGAGGACAATACCAGTACTATCCCTTCCCAAACCACCCACACCAACGCAGCTAGAATTTCCCCTAGAAGATCCATCAATATTAATTTTCAAAGTTCCAGCAGGAGGTGGAGACCATTTACCTTCTCTAAAATTTTCTTTTGGGTTGTCTTTTTTAAATGGTGCTAGCCTTCATCGAGCTGAGACCATTCAGACCCAGGCTCAGAAACATCTTAGCCTCCTCAACATTTAGAGGAGCACCAACATCAAATTTAGTTGAAATAGTCTTCTTAAGCATACCAAGAATGTGTTGCCAAACTTGGGCTAGCACCAACTTTTTATCTTGAAAAATTCTACAATTCCGCTCCAGCCAAACCTACTAAAGAATACATGAAGGCCCTACAGTCCATGCAATCTGAAGAGGGAAAGAAAAGGAAGAAGGTCTCCCCAAAGACCTCTAAAACTCAGAGAGGGAAAGGGCACACACATATGGGTGCCTCCATACAACCCACCATAAATACCAAATAAGTTTGGAAAAAGAGCATTAGAAGAAAAGATGTGAGGACTCCTCAATACTCCCACATAGAAAACAAATAGACGGCCCCTGAAAGCCCCTCTTCACAAGATTGTCCCAAGTAAGACATTTTCCATGAGCCACTAACCAAAGGAGCAAGTTACATTTGGGCCACACAAACTTGTTCCAAACATATTTCCACCAAGGGACTTCAACCTCCCCATACATCCTTCTATCTAGGACACAGTACCCAACAACCATCGAGAAAACCCCTTTAGGATTCAGAGTCCAAGCCAAGACATCCCCCTACTGTAAAGAGGAGGAAGCTCTCTCTGCCAAAATCTTACCCAACTCAGCACACTCCTCAGCCGAATCCCCAAGAGGCCAAAGATGCCATCCTTTCCATCCGAGCATGTCCACCTGACCCAACCAATCCAAAACTTTGAAATCACTAACTTTTGACCAACCAACATCTAAAAAATGTGAGCCCAAATTCCATAAATGAGGATGAGAGGAGAATAATGAGGGGTATCCATCCTAAGAATCAAGCCAAAAAAAGCATCCTCCTCCTTATGACATATTCAAAAAAGGATTTGTTTTATCAAGCTATCTCCTCGTCAAAGAGTATCCCATATCATAGACCGCTTACCCCCCAGAGGGTAGAGAGGAATGTCCTTTGCCGTAACATGGTGCAGAGCACCTGCCAAGGTGCCAAAGTACAAGTAGATTTTCAAGTTTTGTTTTTAAATCAATCTTATTTTGTTGGGAAATGTCTTTAATACCTTTTAGCTTGTGTTTGGGGACCTTTTTTGGTTCATATGTAAAAGTTAAATAAATTGGGAAAACTATCTATGGACATTTCCTAAGTTTTTGTTTAAAATTTGAAAACACACTGTGTTTTCCAACAGTTGGTTTTTGGCCATTCTTAGGCTCAATGAGAAAACCTAACTGTTTTGGAGGTGTTTTATGAGCTCATTCTCAACCTTGGAAAAGGTTGGAGGCTTTTGATATTGGAGTTTTTCATGTGAATAGAAGGAGATAGTGACTTTTTGATGTGAAAATACTATTTTTTTCTGTTCTTGCATTGGAAACAGCAAGTAGATGATTTAAGTTAAGCTTTTGTGAGTTGTAAAGAATGTAGTGAAGCATTTTAAAACATTTCTTGTGGCATTTGTGTTATTTTTTCCATCGCTTTCTGTTATTGTGTAAATACTGTGTTTTTTTTGCTTTGCGATTTGGACTGGTAAAGTCCATAAATATGGAGTTCTAGCTGGTTTCCTGACGGTACCAAGTAGCATGAACTCAGTGGAAACAAGGATAGAATCCCTCCCTGTATATTATGTAAATATAAAATTATTTTTGAGTGTTGGAAGCATGTTTGATAACCTTCCCTAGGCGAGCTTGTTGAAGTCCGGTTAGGGAAAGATAGTGCTAAATTAGAATCTGCGTTGTAGGGGTGTTGTATCTTCACAAAATAAATGTGTACAGTGGTTACAGGGACCTTCACCATGGTATTCAAGAAGGTAGAGCCTTTGTTTGGTCTTTTGGAGGTGGGAACAAATTGAACAGTCTAAGAAAGAAGCAAAGAAAACCCTAGTTCTTGCAAGAACAGGGTACACCATATGTACGGACAGAAAACAACCCAAGACCTCAAAAATATGTTAGTGCTCCTAATTTGAGCAAGGGTGATAGGAGCAAGTTTGGCTTGATAAGGTGAAGGAGAGGAGTGATGAGCATTTTTCTTGTGTGAAGAGGCCTAATCCTAGCAGCCCTCCTAAAACCCTAACCTAGGGTTTAATGAAAGCGATAGAAGAAAGGAGTTTTGTGCTTAGACAAGAATCATTCCTTAACTATTTTAAAGCTTTGAAAAACTATGCACACCCCTAAATGCAGGTTAGGAAACATTTAGAGGTTGACTGGTCTTTAAGCTGATTAAGGGCTAGTGGGTGAAGAGAGAAAAAGCACCAAGAAATGCTTGGTTGAGGCATTGAGATTGGTCTTGAAACTTGATAGCAGCAAATTAGAGATGATAGTAGGGTTGGCCATGAACCAGGGGTACCTAAACTAGCAGAGGACCTACAGGTTGAATGGTGGATGTAGTGACACCTTAGGAGTTCTCAAGGCAAGGACTCAGAGCATTGAGCCAGTGATTGACTCAATCCAACCTTGTTTCTATCAGATTGGTATCAGAGCCGTGAAAGATTTGGGAAAGCAGCTTATATGTCTGAAGTTGAGTCAAGTGAAACCCCCGCCATGGTGACAAATGCATAGTTAGCCAAGATGGTTGAAGAGCAAGAAGAGGATAACAAGTCTCTAAAGGAAAGAATAGAGCAGCTTGAGGAAGCACTGAACAAGGTGAAGTTGGAAGGTAAAGTGCCAAAAGAAGAAGAGGTTGCAAAGGAGGACAAAGTCCTTGAACCTGACCCTGTTCTCGAGGAGGAGCCTTTCTTGAAGGCATTAAAAGCCCTGAGTGGAAAAGGACTTGAGGGTGTACCACTATTCCATGGAAAGATGGACCCTGATTTGGTCATGGACTGGATAGATGGAATGGAGAACCACTTTGAATGTGATGGAGTCACAGAAGCATAGAAGGTGAAGGTTGCAAAATCAAGGTTGAGAGGATCAGCTTTGACATGGTGGAAATTTGTTCAGACTGAAAGGGAGAAAGAAGGCAAATAGCCCATATCAACCTAGAAAGGAATGGTTGCTAAAGTGAAAGAAGCATATATGCCAGATGATTATGAGATCCAACTTCACAAGAAGAGGCAGATTTTAAGACAAAAAGATCAAGATGTCAACACTTACACTGAAGAGTTCCAGAAGCTTTGCTTGAGATCAAATGTGGAAGAAGATGAGAGCCTAAAAGTGGCTAGATACCTTAATGGTTTGAAGTGGAATATACAGGAAGAGATGGCTTTACTCAGCCCCAAGACAGTCCACCAGTTTTATCAGCTGGCTATAAAGATTAAAGAGAGGAATAAAAGAAAGCATGATCAGTCCTCTAAGGGCAGAGGCAGAGGCAGAGATCAAAGAGGACAGCGTGGAGGTTACCAAGGAAGAGGTAATGAACAAAGAAACCAAGGTGAATCAAAGCTTACTGAGCATGGAGGTGAAACATCTTCAAGAGGAGGATTTAATAGAGGAAGAGGACCTCAAGGAGGTTCAAATAGAGGAAGAGGAGTAGATAGAAGTAACTCCTACTTTGCCACCATGAAATGTTATCACTGTAATCAGCTAGGTCATCCAGCTTATAGGTGCCCAGAGAAAGCTTCTTCATCTAGCAATGAGAAAAGAGTAGCTTATGCACAAGAGGACACCGTGAGTGTCAAATCACCTGAGATCACTCATATAGAATCAAAAGTAGGTGAAAATCTGATGTTTAACAGGGTTTTGATCAGACAACCGGTCAAGGAAGAACCCAAGCAAAGGAGAGCTTTGTTTAGAGCAAGGTGCAAGATATTGGGAAAGGTATGCAAGGTCATTGTAGATTCTGGTTCTACAGATAATATCATCTCTGAGGAGGTAGTAAATAAGTTAAAATTGTAGAAGGTACCTCATAACAATCCTTACAAGGTCACATGGCTGAATAAAGGGTAGAGTGTTCTAGTGAATGAGCAGGCTACAGTGGAATTCTCAATTGGAGGATACAAAGACAAGCTGATTTGTGATGTACTGCCCATGGATGCAAGCCATCTTCTTCTAGGCAGGCCATGGCAATATGACAGGGGTGCTGTAATATCATGGAAAGGAGAACACCATTGAGTTCAAGAAGGATGGAAGAACCTTCAAGCTGCAATCATTGATTGAAGATGATGAAGGACAGTCCAAGGTTCCTAATATCATGTTGAGCAATGGTAAAGAGTTCATCAAGGATCTACACCAAGGGAATGAAGGTTATGTGGTCCTAATGTAGTCCAAAGAGGAAGAAAAGGTTGAGAAGACAGTCATCCCAGAAACAGTTCAAAGGCTGCTAGAAAAGTACAAGAAAATTGTTAGTGATGGAACACTTGCAACTCTACCACCCAAGAGAGCAATAAGTCATCAAATTGACTTCATACCTGGAGCCTCATTTCCTAACAAAGTAGCATACAAGCTTACCCCTGAGCAGAACCAAGAGGTGGCAAGACAAGTGGAAGAATTGTTGAATCAAGGTCTGATTCAAAAGAGCATCAACCCTCATGCAGTCCCAATTGTTTTGGCAACAAAGAAAGGAGGTAAATGGAGACTTTGTACTGATTCTAGAGCAATTAATAGGATCACCATTAGGTATAGATTCCAAATACCTAGAATTGAAGATTTAATGGATTGCCTTGGAGGTGCAAAATTCTTCACCAAGTTAGATCTTAAGAGCGGGTATCACCAAATCAGAATTAAGGAGGGTGATGAATGGAAGACAACTTTTAAAACAAATGATGGTTTGTATGAGTGGAAAGTGATGCCATTTGGCCTCTCAAATGCCCCTAGCACGTTCATGAGACTAATGAATGAGGTTCTTAAGGATTTCATAGGGATTTTTGTGGTAGTCTACTTGGATGAAATACTGATTTTCAGTAAGACAGTAGAAGAACATTTGAAACATGTGGAGATGGTTCTAAATAGGCTGCAAGAAGAACAGTTGGCAATCAACCTTGAAAAGTGTGAGTTATTCAAAAGAGAGCTTGTGTATCTAGGCTTTGTAGTATCCCAAGGAACCTTGAAGATGGATCCAAGTAAGGTGGAAGCCATCCTAAACTGGCCTACACCAACCACAACAACAGAGGTAAGAAGTTTTCATGGTTTGGCTCAGTTTTATAGGAAGTTCATAAGGAATTTTAGTGGTATATGTGCACCAATGCTAGACACTATTAAAGGTGGTTTAAAAACAAAGTTTAAGTGGACACAAGAAGCTGATAAAGGGTTTGAAAGCTGAAACAAGAAGTGGCAACACAACCTATCCTGTTATTACCTAGTTTTGATAAGTTGTTTACAGTTGAGTGTGATGCAAGTGGAGTAGCAGTAGGAGGAGTCCTTAGTCAAGAAGGTAGGCCTGTAGCCTTCTTTAGTGAAAAACTCAATGAAGCCAAGCAAAAATACTCCACCTATGATCTAGAACTTTATTCTTTAGTGCAGTCCCTTAGGAAATGGAGGCATTATTTATTGCCCAAAGAGTTTGTGATTTTCATAGATAACCAGGCACTCAATTAAATCAACACCCAAGAGAAGTTAAGCAATAGAAATTTGAAATGGATGGATTACATCCAAGCCTTCAAATTTACCATTAAACACAAGAAGGGGTAGCAAAACAAAGTGGCAGATGCATTAAGCAGGAGAATGTTGACAGTCCAAGAGATACAACTAAAAAGCATTGGATTGGAGAGTTTCAAGGACCTCTATGGTGAGGATGAAGATTTCTCAGAAGCCTACAAGGTATGTTCAGATTTTGCAAATCATTTTTATAGTCAATATGCTGAGTATACTCTACAAAATGGATTGTTATTTAAGGGTAATCTGTTATGTGTCCCAAGAGGATCAATGAGGGAAAATCTGATCCAAGAGAAACACAATGGCAGTCTTAGTGGGAATTTTGGTATTAACAAAACTTTAGAGCTGGTACAAAGATTTTATTACTGGCCTAAGTTGGCAAGAGATGTTAGGAAGTATGTAGAACAGTGTGTTGTTTGCATGAAAGCCAAAGGGGGAGCTAGCAATGCTGGGTTGTATCAGCCCCTGCCTATTCCTAACAGACCATGGGAGTGTGTGAGTATGGATTTTGTGGTAGGTCTTCCCAAGACTAAAACTGGTTTTGACAGTGTTTTTATAGTTGTGGACAGATTCAGCAAGATGAGTCACTTTATTCCTTGCAAGACTACACATGATGCAAGTTATATTGCTCATCTCTTTTTCACGGAAGTTGTAAGAATCCATGGATTGCCATTGAGCATTATATTAGACAAGGATGTGAAATTCATGAGCCATTTTTGGAAAACACTGTGGAGCAGATTGGGTACAAATCTCTCATTTGGATCAGCATACCATCCTCAGACTGATGGTCAAACAAAGGTGGTTAACAAAGTGTTAGGTAACCTATTGAGGTGCTTGACAAAGGAATATGGATAGACTTAGGATATGGTGATTTCCCAAGCTGAATATGCATATAATGATAGTGTGAATAGAACTACAGGAAAAAGTCCATTTGAAGTGGTGTATGGGATGCACCCAAGAGGCATTTGTGAGCTCAGAGACCTTAGATCTCAAGAGAATAAGAGTGGACATGCAGAAGATTTTAGTCATACCATGAAGGAGATTCATGAGCAGGTTAAGAAGACAATTACAGCAGCAACACAAAAATTGAAAGATGAAGTTGATGAGACAAGGAGAGATGTGCAGTTTGCAGTAGGTGATTATGTTATGGTTCATCTGAAAAAATCAAGGTTGCAGAAGGGAATGTCAAACAAAATGTAGAAGAAAAGAATAGGACCATGCAAAGTGTTAGCTAAGTATGGGAAGAATGCATACAAGGTAGAACTTCCATCAGATTTGGGTATATCTCCTGTATTTAATGTTGCTGATTTGATCAGGTATAAGGGTACAGTCAGTGATGAAGCTTAGAATAGTCAAGAAATCTTTAAGGATATAAGTTATACCCCTTCCAAGTCAAGAGAAAGCTCAGGCAGAGAAGGTCTTGGAGTCCATGGTGAAGAAAGCAACAAGACACAAGGCATACATGGAACACCTTGTCAAGTGGAAGGGAAAACCTGAATCTGAGGATACCTAGGTTGAAGAATCAGATTTCAAGAAGCAAGGAATTGATTTATAACTGATATCTCCTCAAGTTCCTTGATCTTTGTGCTGAGAGGGGGAGAATGGTGCAGGGTTACCTCCCAAGGTGCCAAAGTACAAGTAGATTTTGAAGTTTTGTTTTTAAATCAATCTTATTTTGTTGGGAAAGGTCTTTAATACATTTTAGCTTGTGTTTGGGGACATTTTTTGGTTCATAGGTAAAAGTTAAATAAATTGGGAAAACTATCTATGGGCGTTTCCTAAGTTTTTGTTTAAAATTTGAAAACACACTGTGTTTTCCAACAGTTGGTTTTTGGCCATTCTTAGGCTCAATGAGAAAAGATAAATGTTTTGGAGGCATTTTATGAGCTCATTCTCGACCTTGGAAAAGGTTGGAGGCTTTTGATATTGGAGTTTTTCATGTGAATAGAAGGAGACAGTGACTTTTTGATGTGAAAATACTATTTTTTTCTGTTCTTGCATTGGAAACAACAAGTAGATGATTTAAGTTAAGATTTTGTGAGTTTTACAACATGTAGTGAAGCCTTTTAAAACATTTCTTGTGGAATTTGTGTTAGTTTTTCCATTGCTTTATGTTATTATGTAAATACTATGTTTTTTTTGCTTTACGGTTTGAACTGGTAAAGTCCAGAAATATGGAGTTCTAGCTGGTTTCCTGACCGTACCAAGTAGCATGGACTCAGTGGAAATAAGGATAGACTCCCTCCCTGTATATTATGTAAATATAAAAGTATTTTTGAGTGTTGGAAGCATGTTTGAGAACCTTCCCTAGGCGAGCTTGTTGAAGTCCGGTTAGGGAAAGACAGTGCTAAATTGGAATCTGCGTTGCAGGGGTGCTGTATCTTCACAAAATAAATGTGTGCAGTGGTTACAGGGACCTTCACCATGGTAGTCAAGAATGAAGAGCCTTTTTTTGGTCTTTTGGAGGTGGGAACAAGTTGAACAGTCTAAGAAAGAAGCAAAGAAAACCCTAGTTCTTGCAAGAACAGGGTACACCATATGTATGGATAGAAAACAACCCAAGACCTCAAAAATATGTTAGTGCTCCTAATTTGAGCAAGGGTAATAGGAGCAAGTTTGGATTGATAAGGTGAAGGAGAGGAGTGATGAGCATTTTTCTTGTGTGAAGAGGCCTAATCCTAGTAGCCCTCCTAAAACCCTAACCTAGGGTTTAATGAAAGCGATAGAAGAAAGGAGTTTTGTGCTTAGACAAGAATCATTCCTTGACTATTTTAAAGCTTTGAAAACCTATGCACACCCCTGAATGCAGGTTAGGAAACATTTAGAGGTTGAATGGTCTTTAAGCTGATTAAGGGCTAGTGGGTGAAGAGAGAAAAAGCACCAAGAAATGCTTGGTTGAGGCATTGAGATTGGTCTTGAAACTTGCTAGCAGCAAATTAGAGATGATAGCAGGGTTGGCCATGAACTAGGGGTACCTAAACTAGCAGAGGACCTACAGGTTGAATGGTGGATGTAGTGACACCTTAGGAGTTCTCAAGGCAAGGACTCAGAGCATTGAGACAGTGATTGACTCAATCCAACCTTGTTTCTATCAGTGGGAGAGAGTGGGAGAGAGTGTGGGAGAGGGTGGGAGAGAGGGTGGGAGAGGGTAGGTGGGAGAGGGTAGGAGGGGTGGAGCAGAAGACGGGAGAGGGTGGAGAGGACGAGGAGGGAGCAATGGAAGGGTGGAGACACAAAGAGGGTGGAGAAGGTGGAGAGGTGGAGAGAGTGGAGAGAGAGGGTGGAGAAGGCCAGGAGGAGGGTGGAGAAGGTCAGAGGGTGGAAACGGGTGGAGAGGTGAGACAGGAAATGTGACAAGAGGGTGAGAAGAGAGTGAGAGGTGAGAAGGCAGGAGAGGAGACAGAGATCCAGGAGGTGGAGACACAAGAGGTGCACAAGAGGTGGAGAGGACGGAGAATGTGAGGTGGAGAGTGGAGGAAAGATGGTGGAGGTCTGGAGGTGGAGGAAGGAAAGGAGGTGTGGAGAGGAAAATGAAGGGGTGGAGGTGGAGGTGAGAGGGGTGGAGGGTGGAGGGTGGACATGGATGAGAATATAATATTGAGGAAGGACATATATAATATATATATATAATATAATAATATATATATATAATATATATTAACATATATATTTATATATATATACAAAACATAATATATAATGTATATTAATATATAATATATTGATATATATTATATAACATGTGATATGTAATAACAGAGGTAACGGATATCCGTTCTTTGTATTAGTGTGTTATACACTTGGACGAGCAGGAATATATATATATATTAAAATATAATATATATTATATATTATATACTAATAGATAATATATATTATATATTGATATATGATATATATTAAATAACATACGCCATTTTAATAATTTTAGATTTGACATATATCTATTATAGAAAGATATCCATTTTTTAGTTGCGAATTGTTGAGACTTGGGGCCATGTAGATCACATAACAGATATTTGTTTTGTAAGTTATATAAAAAACAAAAAAGGGACTATTTTTAGTATTTCAACGGTCCCTACATTCTTTTTGTTGTGAAAATCTCATGATTTCTATCTGCATTTGATCAAATTTAGCTTTTCAAAGATTCTCTTACACTTTTTGTAGAATTCCAATCATTTGTGTGTGTTTTTTTGTTTGTACAATGGGGAGCAATAGTCGGCATAAGAGAAAAGGTAAAAGGAAAGTTACAGTAGAACAAATTGAAGCATATAGAGAAAAAGATAGAGCAAGTCATAGGAAAAGAAGACAGGTATGCAAAATATTCAAATTGAAGCTTCTTCTGAACCATTGAATGCTAATTCAAGTGAAGACGAAATAGGAATTGAAAATATTGAACATCATATTCAAATTGAAAATGAAAATGTGAACAACATTGAGAATGAAAATGTTGTTGAAAATGATATTCAAAATGAAGTTGTTTTTGAAAATATTGAAAATGAAATTGTTTTTGAAAATGAAAATGTTGTTCAAAATGAAATTGTAATTGATAATGTTGAAAATCAAAATGTGGTTGAAAATGAAAATGTTGAAAATGAACCTTATGCAACACCTAATTACAAAAGAACCCCTAAATGTTTGGTTGAAATGGATGAGAACATAATTGATAATCTTCAAGGGAAAAGGTCACAATGAATAGTTCATTTGTGGGCTACAAAATTGTTCAATGGATTCTTTTTCACTAAGACATTAACCGAACAATGCCAACTTTTTGTGCAATTACTTAAGATTTACAAAATGAGACCATTATTAAAAAAAATGAAGATTCGTCTCACAAAAAAATGGAAAAAAATAGTCTTATTGTAAAAAATATTTTAATGCTCTAACCTCTATTGGAAAGAATAGCAAGGAAAAAGATAAAAGGGCTGCTCGAAGGGTGATCACAACCTCACTAGTAAGCCATCATTTGAAAAATACTCGTTTAATGAGACAAACTTGTATTGATTTTAACTTAAATCGTAAAACATTGAATAGAGCACTATCAAGAAGAGGAAGAATAGATAGTGCTCTTCAAAATGATATGTGGGCTTTTAGTGGGAGACTTCCACGTGTTGATAAAAAACAAACTGATAATGTAAAGATGCAAATTGAACAATATTGGAATTCTCACTCTAGAGTGTCACCAAATGTAAAGGATGTTTTAAAGTTACGAATTGGCAATAGAGATTGTACAATGCATCCTAATTTTTTTTTGGAATGTAGCCAAATAATTTTGTACAAACAATTTTGTCAAGAACATCCACATTTACAAATCTCACAAATTGCTTTTGAGTCTTGCAAACCATTTTATTGTGTTCCTATCAAGGTTCATAATACATGTTGTTGTAAATACCATGTTGAGTTTTCAATGTATCATGAATTTTTATGCCATATATGTTCTTCTATGCATACTAACAAAATGTTGCATGAGTGTTATGACAACTTCCCAAGTCATCCAGTGAGTTGTTAGATTCATTTTTATGCATTAGAGGTGATGGTTGCTTATTTTATAAAAATGATTGTTTAAATGGAACGTGTTTGCAATGTAGTGGTTTATCGAAGTTTGTAACATGCTTTCATGAGGGCAGTGATCATGATTTTGGTAAAAAAATTGTTGAGAAAAAAATGAGACAGTGAAATACACATTGAAGAGTGGAGGTGAGGGTTCTAGATGTGAGTTGGTTGCAAGAGAGGTAAGTATTGCTGATTTTATTTCATATTTTAAGAAAACTATTTTCTATAAGTATGCAAGGCATAGCCACAGGTCTCAGTGGTTGGATCGAAAATTCAAGATGTGTAAGGAATCTTTCTCCATTGGAACTATTGTATCTGTAGTTGATTTTGTTGAAAATTACACATTGCAACCACAAAATGAAGTTCAATCACAATATTATAATTCTATTCAAATTTCTATATTTGTCCACATAACATATAGGCATGCCCCTGATAGTACAAAAGAGGACATGAGTGATGATAGATCTCATTCATCCGAGTTTGTACAACATTGTTTTGAAAACTTTTTTGAGTTCTTGCAGGAAAATGGAATTGCAATGGGTCAACATTTGATTTGGTCAGATAACTACACAGGGCAATTCAAGAATTCTCACATGTTTTATTGGTTGAGCAAGATGCATATAGAGAGGGGTGTACCACATAGTTGGAGTTTTTTCAAAGATGGGCATGGAAAAGGTGAGCATAATGGTGCAGGTGCATGTGTGAAGAGAGCTTTGGTTAAGGAACAAATGAAGATTAGAGGTGGTGCAACATTCAATGATGCATGTTCTATTGTGGATTGGTGTACCTATGCACTATCACGAGGAGGGACACTTGATTCACAAGTCAGTAGGTTCTTTTGGTTGGTTGAGTAGGGCACAATGGGAGAAATAATGGAATGTTAATCAATTAGAGATTCTTCAAAGATGCATTCAGTTTGAAGCTCATATGTGAGTGCATGGACCATATGGACATGAGAGATGTCTTGTTTTTGTCAGAATTATATTTAGTGTGATTGGGATCAGTGCGAGTCAAGTGAATGGGTAGATACATGGTTTGCATAGTACCTAACCCCTTTATCTATAGCACAATACTCATTACAAGATGTAATGGAAAGTTCACTTGACTACGATCATCTTTCAGATCTTGTACAACCAAGACATATCTATGCAGTTGTAGCACCAAAGGGGAATACATAGGGATCAAAATATTGGTTGGCATGATGTGTACAGGGAAAGAAAAAGATAACACAACCAATGACAGATGATGATGGCTTCATGTATCCTACATGTTCAGTTTTTGTTTCTCAAACTTGGTTGCATTTCTAGTTCACCATCTTTTAGGTTGTTTACAATAATATAGATTTTTTATTCTAAGTATATTTAGATGTTGATAAAAAAGTTATGATCACACAGGTTCAGTTGTTTTTAGAACTTGGTTGCGAATATATATGATTAGAAAGAATGATGTACCTGCATTTGAAGACTATGAGATACACAAAACCATTCTGATGTATTTGCACCTTTTTATAGAAACAAATGTTAAGTTATTGAGACATCATGCTAGACCAAAAACAAAAAAAAAATATGGACAATTAGTAGTGTTGATCATGAAGCATTACTAGAAACTCTGAAGGTAAGAGATGACCCTGCAGGGACACTTGAGTAGCAGATCATTTGTTGTATGGGACAGGTATGATATTATTCATCACATTTTGATATTGTTTATCTACTAAGGTTCATTATTTAGGTTGTTTAGAATAATATATATTGGTTATTCTAAGCATCTTTTATAGTTTGCATTACCAATTCATCATCATTCAAGTTTTTTAGAATAATATAGATTTGTTAGTCTAAGAATATTTTCTATTGTGACGATATAGATATCTCATTTGAAGTATATTGCGATGTTCCTAACACAATAGATCATGGACCTGTTGCAACATTAGCCAACTCTGATGGTTTGGGAGAGGTATGGGACATATTAGAATATTATAGATTTGTTATTCTAAGCATCTTTTATAGTTTGCATTACCATTTCACCATCATTCAAGATGTTTATAATAATATAGATTTGTTAGTCTAAGCATATTTTCTATTGTGACAATATAGATTTCTCATTTGAAGTATATTGTGATGTTCATAGCACGATAGATCATGGACTTGCTACAAGAATATCCAACTCTGATCCTTTGGGGGAGGTATGTGAGAGATTAGAATCATATAGATTTGTTATTCTAAACATCTTTTATAGTTTGCATTACCATTTTATCATCAATTAGGTCATTTAGAATAATATAGATTTGTTATTCTAAGCATCTTTTCTATTGTACATAATTTGAATACTACCTTAATGGTTTGTATAGGTGGTTCACTCCAGAACGTCAACATGATACTCTTGTGGAAGAGTGTGTCGAACGTGAAGGCAATGCGAGCTCTATTTCCTTCCCCTACTGGGAAATGACTATGTATTAGGGTTGTTTGTTGTATGCCTGCATGGAATTTTGTAAATCCTATATTTGATAACAATTATTGAATGATAATATCATGCATATTGTGTACACTTTATGTGTATTCAAGTGTATACTTTACAACTTATGTGTATACTTTTCCATTTATGACTATAGCAATGTATACTTTACGACTTATATGTTTTAAAGCGTATACTTTCTATTCATGTGTGTATTTCATGACTTAAGTGTATTTGAGTAAATGAATCACTTTTTCACTTACTAACAAGGAACAAAACAAACCCTAAACCCCTTTGCACCTTTACGCATCCATCTGACCCTTTTTCCATTGACTAAAAACTCATCACTGTAAGAAAACACATCCGAGATAGCAAAAATGAAGAGAGGTTATTGTAGAGGATCCCAACACAATCCCATAGCCTCAGATGAAGAGTCTGTAGGAATCACGATTTCTAAGAAATAGCCCTTCAAATATTGTTTCCTTTTAGCACTTTGAACTCTTAAGGTAAATTGTCGGTCCAATGTAGCTCAGAGAGATTCAAAGTATTTGGATGCAAAAGAGGACCATCCCTAATGTAAACGTACCCATCTAAACATGTTGGAATAGTCCGTTTGGTCCTACGAGTTGCAGAACAAAAGTTGCACCACTTTGAAACTTTACATTGCTTGCATCTAACAGCTTTTTCCTCGACTGAAAACTAAGACACCATGGGAAAATGCCTTCGAGATAGAAAAATCTGAGATAGGTTAGTGTAGAGGGTCCCAACATGATCCCATAGCCTTAGACAAAGAGTTTGTAGGTGTCACATTTTCTAAGAAATAGCCCTTCAAAGATTGTTGTCTTTTAGTACTTTGAACTCTTAAGGGAAATCATTGGTCCAATGTAGCTCAGAGAGATTCAAAGTATTTGGATGCAAAAGAGGACCATTCCTAGTGTAAAAATACCCATACATATGTGTTGGAACATTCCATTTGGTCCTATGAGTTGCAGAACAAAAGTTGCACCACTTTGCAACTTTACATTGCTTGCATCTGACAACTTTTTTCTCGACTAAAAACTGGACACCACGGGAAAATGCCTCTAAGATAGAAAAATCTGAGAGAGGTTATTGTAGAGGGTCCCAACATGATCCCATAGCCTTAGACAAAGAGTCTGTAGGCATCATGGTTTCAGAGAAATATCCCTTTAAAGATTTCTTCCTTTTAGCACTTTGAATTCTTAAGGGAAATCATTGGTCCAATGTAGCTCAGAGAGATTCAAAGTATTTGGATACAAAAGATGACCATACCTAGTGTAAAAATACCCATCTAGATGTGTTGGAACAATTCGTTTGGTCCTATGAGTTGCAGAACTAAAGTTGCACCACTTTGCAACTTTACACTGCTTGCATCTGACAACTTTTTCTTCGACTGAAAACTGGACACTACGGGAAAATGTCTCCGAGATAGAAAAATCTGAGAGAGGTTATTGTAGAGGGTCCCAACACAATCCCATAACGTCAGATGAAGATTTTGTAGGCATCATGGTTTTTGAGAAATATCCCTTCAAAGATTGCTGCCTTTTAGCACGTTGAACTCTTAAGGGAAATCACCGATCCAATGAAGCTCAGAGAGATTCAGAGTATTTGGATGCAAAAGAGGACCATACCTAGCATAAAAATACCCATACGGATGTGTTGGAACAGTTTGTTTGGTCCTATGAGTTGCAGAACGAAAGTTGCACCACTTTGCAACTTTACATTGCTTGCATCTTACAACTTTTTCCTCGACTGAAAATTGGACACCATGGGAAAATGCCTCCGAGATAGAAAAATTCGAGAGAATTTATTGTAGAGGGTCTGAAAGTGATTCCATAGCCTTAGACGAAGAGTCTATAGGTGTCACGGTTTCTGAGAAGTAGCCCTTCAAAGATTGTTGTCTTTTAGCACTTTGGATTCTTAAGGGAAATCGTCGGTCCAATGTAGCTCAGAGTGATTTGACGTATTTGGGTGCAAAAGAGGACCATCCCTAGCATAAATGTACCCATCCCAACGTGTTGGAATAGTCCATTTGGTCCTACGAGTTGCAGAATGAAAGTTGTACCACTTTGCAACTTTACACTGCTTGCATCTGACAACTTTTTCCTTGACTAAAAATTGGTCACCATGGGAAAACGCCTCTGAGATAGAAAAATACGAGAGAGGTTATTGTAGAGGTTCTAAACATGATCCCATAGCCTCAAACAGAGAGTCTTTAGGCATCACAGTTTCCAAGAAGTGGCCCTTCAAAGATTGTTGCCTTTTAGCACTTTGGACTCTTAAGGGAAATCGTCAGTCCAATGTAGCTCAAAGTGATTCGACATATTTGGGTACAAAAGAAGACCATCCCTAGCATAAATGTACCCATTTGAACAAGTTGGAACAATCTGTTTGGTCCTACAATTTGTAGAACAAAATTTGCACCACTTTGCAACTTTACACTGCTTGGTAAAATTGCAACTTATTGTCAAATGATGGAAGTTCAAGAGTCATCTTGTTGTAGTTCATTGGAAAAAAGCTGAATTTTTTTTGGTCATGGCCCAATTAGGTAGGAATTAGATGTTAGAAGGGTTTGGGAGAGCAGGGGAGGTCAATCGAGGTTTGGGTATGATGCCCTAGATGTGAAAAGTGTGGTTTTTAAGTGAAATTGGGAGGTTTAAGGGTGTTAGTGATTGAAATTTGTTGGGGAAACAATTTCTAAAGGTGTATTAATCATATGCAGACTTTTATAAATGTATTTGAGGTGTTGTTTGAATGAGATAAGTGTGGAAATGCATACTTTCAATTAACCCCCTTATAATCTAAGCAAAATGAGGGTTACATGATTGAGTGACTTAGATGGAATTTACATGGATGATATTTGTGGAATTTGGATGTTTATAGCCTGGTGAGATACTGTCCAAAGGAATCTTGGAGGGGCAATAGTTTTAAAGATGAGTTGTTTTGCAAATTTGGGCTAATTGGAGCCTTGTTTGGCGTAATAGTTCAATTTCAGCGGGGTTGTTCCAAAACAAGCACATTAGGTTTTGAGATATGTTAAACATAAGGGTAATGGGTGTCTTTCACAACCTTTTTTTTTGTGGATTTCAGTTGATTTTGTGAGGATATTGATTCTTACTCAAGATGATTTTATACCTTTTACATGTTATTGTGCTTCAATGAACATTAAGTGACATTGATTTTTATCCAAATGATTATATTACTTTCGAATGCACAATGTAACATGAAATGCATTTCATTAAGTTGTATCCACTTTTCATTTTTGTTAACTTATTTTGAAATAAAAATCAGCCGCACACTTCATTACACGAGTTTAAAATCCAAAATAATGTTAAATGTAAATTCATTCAACAGAGCTTGAAATCATGGGTATTCTAAAAATTAGTGTTTGATAAAAAAATTATTGGTAGAAATTTATGAAAAATGTGGTACAATAGAAAATGAAATTCATTGTTTGAAAAATCTCCTCAAATAAATAGATGGATTACCAATTGTAATTCATAAGTTCTATTAAAATGTTATTTCATTAATCTATAACATACAATATTAATCATAACTTTAAGCAATTCTAAGATAATTATACATTCCATCTTGAAAATTCAAAGTAGAAAGACATGCACATGGGAAACAAATTAGATCGAATACCAATTCTTATATATCAAACTGTAGAATAATTGTGTTTGTGCATATACAAATTTGGCATATGCCTACTCAAAACAAGTTTTACAAATTGTGGCATATATGCCATCTCAAGATCTATCAAACCCTAAGTAAATGTCAATCTATATCATATCCTAATCCTGTGCTGGACCATCAAAATCAAACCTCCTCAAAGAAGTTAGATGCTTTGCAGTTTCCTACACAAGAACATTTCAAACCACTAATTAGATTATGTGAATGGTTGACAAGATAGACTAGTAAATAGAAACTTATATACCATCATTTATAAATTACAAATTTAACATCAAAATTGGTATACATGTACTATATTATATCAATAATGCAATTCTTTTTTACCTCTAATCTTGATCTCTTTTCTACAAGATGTTCTGCATATGATTGTCCCCTACGACAATCATGAGTCCTCCTATAAAGTAATGGTCTCTCACTCATCACAATGTTGGTTCGAACAGAGGACTATAGTAGATAAAATAAAAATATAATTGTTGACAAATAATCATATCTACTAATCACATATCTACTCCTATCTAAACGTAAATGATCTGCAATATAAAATAAACACATACCTATTGTGATGCAATGACACTAGATGGGCTCATAGTGGATGGATTAGCTAAGATGCTTTCCTGTATAAAAAATGACAAGAATGTAAATGCACATGCACATATAATTATAATGTTGACAATAAAATATATATATATATATATATACCTATTGTGCAACTTCATCCAATGGGTTAGACTCAGTCAACAAGGTTGTATAAGAACCAAGTTGCTGCATAAAAAGACAATATTGCATTAGACTATCAATATATGTAGTACATGTATTTAAACATATTAGATTTCAAAGATTAACATCTAAAATAACAATTTAAATTATTTACTGTGTACTGATTGTCTAAGGAAAATGAAATGGTAGTATGCGTAGCTTGCTACACTTCTGAAAACTACTCCTATGTCAACAACTGTTAAAGATTCTAGCACATAAACATATATTAGTACAAATATCCTTCATAAAATATGAAAGAATTTACATAAAACACACTATGAAATTGCTTTAAGACTTACCAGCGCTCCAATATCATCCCTAGAAGTCGATGTCTCTCCTGAAAATGCTCCACTCCATGCTCTATCAACTCCTACATCTGGCATATCATGAACCTCAAAGTTAGATGTGTCTATGGGAGCCTCAATGGACCATCAGAGAGGACCTAAACATAAATTGTTGCATGTCATGCAATGATGAGGTACACAAATATGTCCCAAAGAGGACGATGTACTAGTCGGAGTTGATGGCTGTGTACCAGTGGGAGCTATTGTAGCAGGTGCACCACCATCATGTTGGGATTTATTAGGTGCAACTCCACTGTGATGGGATGCACCGTCAACTGGTTGCGCAACATGGTGGCTCTGCCTCACCAAATGATCACTCAACGAATGCAATGCATAAATGCTCAATGTCCCCACATCTACAAAAAATATTTGGGTAAGGTAGTGGAGTTAGAGCAGCAATAGGTGGAGGAGGACGAACTGGGGTGACTCGGTGTGCCCTAGGTCTATCCTATGGCATCCCTCTACCAACACCCTAGAAATCTCGCATGTAAAAGTAATTGACATGTTTCCCTAGCACAAACTCAACATATAATTTTTAGAGAAAATATTGAGGGACATCAAGGTTGTTGTTGGGTGGTTTATCGAAAGCCATCCACCAACGTCTCCAAAAATTATCTAATATTCCTCTATGGGTGCACCATTTAATTCTAAATTTTGGTTTTCGCACATTAACAGGTTGTCCAATTCTCTGATCTATGAATAACTAGGCTAATTGGCCTTTTTCAATATCAAGAGCCTTCACCTCATCATACGATAACCCATCAACATAAAATTATCTTTTTTTCTCTTGCCATTGTGCAAATCTATTATGCTGAATTGCCAAAGTTTGAACATTTACAATGATTGTTTCCAAATTGTTTTTCATATCTGATAGTTCATCGAATGTTTCATAAATTTGACATACTTTTCTTAATTGATCTAAATTCCTATGAATAGACTTGTGTATTGTTGGCACATTTTCATTTGGAAACAATGGTTGCAGTAGAGGATGTGGAGGGTATTCATTTTTTGCAGGATTAACGTTTTCATTTTGTGCTGGAGAGTTTTCATTTTGTGCGGGAGGATTCTCATTTTGTGCAGGAGGGTTTTCATTTTGTGCAAGGTTAGGATTTTCATTTTGATCCATTTTTAACCTTTTAATCGATAAAAAATTCTAAAATTAACAATGGTTTTAATCTAATAAAAAACCTATCAAATATACCCTATTTTTGACTAAAATTCAAAAAAAGAAGCAAAATGAATATAAATTGTATAAAAATTGAAAAAATCAAACATACCTTACAAATTTGGTGTTTTTTTGTAATTTTAGCTCCCCAAACGGATATCCGAATCGCTGTCCTAAAACCCATGCGCACGCTGGTAAAAACACTAGTAAAAATATAGCTCTCAGGTTTTGTTTGTTTGTATATAATACAAGAAACATATATCCGTTTCCTTATTTACAATTTTTTTAAATAAATGGTTGGGTTCGTGACCCAACCATAGTGTTTTTTTTTAAATATCCATTATTTAATATAAAATATATTATATTATAATACAATATATATTATATATAATATAATATGTATTATATTATAATATAACATTGTTTTGCTGCTTTTTATTTCAAAAATATATATTAATATATGTTATATTATAATAGAATACATATTATATAATATGTATTCTATTATAATATAACATATATTAATATATGTTATATTATAATATAATACATATTATATTATATATAATATATATTGCATTATAATATAATATATATTCTATATTGTATTATAATATTATATATATATAATATTAAATATATTAGAATAATATCAATATAATATTATAATATTATATTATATTATATTTTTTTTGTCGATAATAAGTTTTTATTTTATTGATGTATTATATTATATAATATAATATATGTATTATATTATAATATATAATAATACATACATTATATTATAATATAATATAATATAATATTATATAATATGACCTCTCGTGTTTTTTTTTAATTATAACTCGAATAACGAATATTTGTTTATAGTTGGATATCCGTTTTAGGATTTACAGACTCGACCATATAATATCAATATAATATAATATAATAATATATTATAATATTATATTATATTATATTATATTATATTATAATATTATATTTTTATTTTTTTTGGTATGTACTACTAAGGGGGTAGCTCCCATTTAAAGCTTATTATAAACAACCATACAACACCTATGAAATTCAAAACAAAGCAGCCCACCCAAGAGATGAAATTCAAATTAAGAAGTAGCCATATCGGCCAAGACCATATCCCGAATAGGCATAGGTAGATTATGAGCCCTCAAGACCACAACCTTATCAACCATACATATCCCCAAGTTGGCAACGACATCTGCCACCCTGTTTGCTTCTCTATAGACATGTTGCACCAAATAATCTTGCAGACCATCGAGATATTGAGAAATCTCAGCTAGAATACCCTTTAGCTTCCAATTTGACACTTTTTTCTTCCTCACCGAATCTATGCAAATCATTGAGTCTCCTTCTATATCCACCTCCCTAATCCTTTTATCCAAACATAACTTGAGCCTGTAGGCCAGAGCCTCAAACTCAGCCCAATTGTTAGTAGTCACCCCCAATATACTTGCCATAGCCCAGATGCAAGCACCTTTCTCACAGCGAATAACCACCCCTACCCCAGCTGGCCCAGGGTTCCCGTGAGCAACACCATCGAAATTTAATTTTACACGCCCAGGATGAGGCAGGGACCACTGATCCATCTTTTTGCCATTTTCCCTGAACCAACCATAGTAGGGGGGCGCAGTTTGTCCCATTTATTTTTTAAATCTTTGTCCTAGGTCGAGAACATCGTGTCACTCTTCACCTGCCCTTTTGCATTAGCGAGTTCACAACAACTAGTTTCAACTTTCTTAATGAGAGCACATGGGGAGAGAGCAATTCCATTGAATATCGTGCGGTTTCTCTCTTTCCACAAATGCCACACCAACATGGAAGGAGAAAACACCCATACGTTGCTCCATAAATCCTTCCACGCATGAGTAGGCCAGCCGGAAAGAAATACCATCAGGTCACAATGTCTGGGCACAGACCAACCCAACACACCCTGCAGCCAATCCCAGCATAATGATGCAAAAGGGCAAGAAAGCAATAATGATCCACCCATTCCCCATTTGATCTGCACAAAGGGAAAATTGAAGGTCCCTAGAAACCATACTTAGCCAATCTAACCCCGGTTAAAATTCGCTTATGTAGTGCAGCCCATAAAAAGGCCCCCGCTTTGGGTAGTATCATGGAACCCCAACATAGGCGAGCAGGCCAAGACACAAAACCTTCCAAAGCTCTCTGGATTTCGTAGCCAAGACGCACAAAATATTCATCAGATTTCTAGCGACACCATATGATTTCGTCATTGTTATTGGACAGTTTAATACACCACATCACCAACTCCTTGACTAACCCGCAATCATCCTCAGGAATTCCCAAGAGATTGAGCTCAATCCACTTGTGCCTGCCACCACCCATGACATCTTTAAATGTAACATAATCCCTAACTTTAATCCCCTAATGCCCAACCACACTTTTGATCCAATCATTGGATGCAACAAGAGAACAAAGTGGAGCAAGCCCGTTCCAGGAGTCATACCAGAAATCAACTTTTTTTCCATCGCCAATCCTCCAAGATAAATGATCAACAATCAATTTCCTACTTTCCCATATAAATCTCCAAATTGTAGAGCCTCCAACCGAATTCGCCATTGTCAGGGTGCGGTCAGGAACACTGTTGTTAGGTATTTACTTCGAATTATTCTACACCACATTTGGTTGGGATCTTTGAAAAGTTTCCAGCTGATTTTTGCTCCCAGCGCCAAGTTAAGAGGCTCCATCCTCCGTAGCCCCACCCCTATGACCTCACAGGGTTTTTTTATATAATTATAACACAAATAACGAATATCCGTTTCACATCGGATATCCATTTTATAACGGATATCTATTTTGTAAGGGATATCCATTCATAATAGATATCCGTTTTGGTTCAGTATTACCAAACCAAAACGGATATTGTACTTTGGCCTACAAAAAGTTAAAGGCATGGATTTCGCGTTTTGGGACGTGCTAAAAATGTCTTTTTTCACATCGCCACTTTTTGGACCCCCATGATCTTGCACAAACCCATTTTTTTTCATTTTATATATTTATTATTATTATATTTATATATTATTATTAATATTAATATGTCAAATATTATATTATTCTGATCATGTTAATGTTTTTTTTTTGATCCGTAAGGTGATAATTTTATAGATAATGAAGAAATTTACAACCATCTGCTAGGCAGGAGATATACCAGAGATAACCAACAGTCAGCCAAAAGATGAGCAAAGGTGGAGAAACAACAGCTCCAAACAGTCCCAAAAGAGAAACGAGATAGAGAAATAGTTACATCAGCCTAACCACCAAAAACAAGAGCAAAAAACCAGTATCTCAAGTTCGAAACAACCGCAATTTACAAGTCAAGAACCAGTAGAGGACATACGGACAACAACAAACGCCATACGATTTCACCAGAAACCATTTAACTTTGCAAAACCTATGAACCCTTCCATCCATTCCAACCCTTCCACCAGCACCAGCTTCAATTTGCGCTTCAGGAAAACTACCGCCACGTCTGCAATTTTTCAGTGCCTTGCTAATGCGGGCCCTTTGGGATCTAGGAGAAATGGAAAGACTTTGACAGCTTCATCAGACTCCCATAAAGAAGCTAGGTCTGCAGGACGCGGAATACCCTTACCGATAAAGGCCGCCTTCAAAGTCGTTTCGAGGCCGCCAAGCAAATCGTCCCAGAACAAGCAAACCATCAAAACCCTGGCCTCATCCTTCGGGGTGCCAAGGTCTAGGAGCACGGCAAGAAAATGGGAAGAAATGTGCGCATTATCACAGGCAAATTCATTCCTTGCTAAGTGTCCTTTGCCAAGGACCATCTTCACAGCAGCAACTGACGCCGGGTCATCTTTGAGCAAGATACGCTTCAACCGCTGATCCGTGACCTCGCGAAAGGAAATTTGCCTCTCCTTTGCCACTAAGGAAACCGGCGTGTCGATGCCGAAGGCTTCCAAACCTTCCGCTGAAATGAGAATGGTGAACTTCGACTTCGACAGTTTATCCATTAGCGAAAACTTGACAGTCGACCCTGCAATAAAAAATAGAAGACAAACCAAAATGCAACCCATACTTAAGAAATAACTTCATTAGCATAATAAATAGCTCGAATAATGATTAGTCAGGCTTTGCATATGGAACAAAATAATGGCGAAGCAAAAATGATCTCGACATGAGTTAAAATACGGCCTCCGTCCATCCAACTTAGAACCATAAACGAAGCAATAAATGGGAATTCCCACTCGGCACGTCCGTGATCAAAACAAGGAAAGCCGAGCCCGACGTGTCACACTGACAGCGCCATGGAGGCAAGGCCAAACATATCGCCAAGACATCTCCAGAAATTTTGACAAACTTAGACAACCGATAAACCAAGCAAGGAACACCAGAAAACGGGCAAATATAGATGATTTGATGTGGCAAAAATACACCAAGTGCGAAGACATCAAAACTGTCCTGTCTGCCACCTCACATCCACCCTGGACACCCAATGCCTGAGTGAGGTGCCAGGGGGGCCCACCCATCCACCCACAAAGAATTATGTTCTGTGACATTCTTTGAAGCCAGGACCAGTTACTCCCAAATTGGACAGAAGATCGGCTTCTGTATTACCTTCCCTAAGAGTGTGATTTAACATAACTTGCTCAAAGTTGTTTAACTATTCCAAAGCCACCTCCAAAAAAACCCCCAGTTTCCAATTGTGAATCTGCTTTGTCCTTAAAGCATTAATGATGATTGTTGAGTCCCCTTCTATAACCAAGTTTTTGATGCCTAATTCTTTGCTGAGATTGAGACCAAGAAGAAGAGCTTGAAATTCTACTGCATTATTCGTGCCATTTGCAAGAGGCTGTGCTAGTTTTCCCAAGATTGAGCCTGTGCAAGTCCTTATTATGCATCTAGCTTGAAGGACCCGGATTCCCTTTGGAGGCGCCATCAAAGTTTAATTTAACTCACCTCGACTCAGGAGGAATCCACTTTGTCTTATTTCGTTGTTCAACAGAAGCTGCATTTCCTGAAGACTCCAATGGGGGAGATTTGATTCCAAACCATTGTTTCATGATCCATGCATCCCATTTTGTAAAATTAAGTTTCTTATGTTTCTCCTACAACTGAGAATTGAAGAGTTCTACAATGCAAGCCTCTATCTTCCACTGTAGTCTAGGGATAGACAACTCTTTATCCTGAAAAAGACGTCTGTTTCTTTCCTTCCATACTTCCCATAAAAGAATTGAGGGACTAATTTTCCATAGATCTCCAAAATTGGAGGAAAAATCATAACTTGGCCAATAATTTAAACAATCTAAAAGGGTAGCAGGGAGAGCAGAGGACCACTTTAATTTAGAATGCAGCCAACACCACAGTTGTTGAGTATAAGAGCAATGCAAGAGTAAGTGATTTACCGTTTCCTCTGCCTTAAGACACAAGGGACATCTAGTTGGACCATAATAACCCAGTTTAATAAACCTGTCACCAGTGAGAATTATGCCCTGAGCTGCCGCCCAAGTGAAAATCCCTGCTTTCAGTAAGCAGACCTTATTCCAACAAAGATTGCGAGGTAATTCTGATTTTGATTCAATTGAAGCTGATAGCACATTGTATCCAAACTTGGCCGAATAAACCCCATTTGGAGCAGCATCCCACCTCAAACTGTCTTCCCCCAATCTAACCCATAACCTTCGCCTTGCCATCTCCTTCTCAAAAAAAGTAATTTCTTGATCACTCAAATTCAAACATCTCACCGATTTCCATTTCAGGATACCATCCTTCGCGTTCTCTGCGAAGTCAATATAATCCCTAACTTTCAAACCCCACATTTGCTTGGTCTTCTCCATTATTCTAGAAAGTTTAGGGATATATGCTAATGCAGAGTGCCCTTCCCACGAATCCTCCTAGAATAACACCTCTTTACCATCCTTCACCTCCCAAGTAAGGTAATCCGAGATCAGATCTCTGTAGTTTATGATGAAATTCCAAATCCGGGACCCAGAAGGGAGGGTCTTTGCAGCAAAGAAATAATTTGTATCAGGAACCAGGTATTTTGCTCTGACAATCTTCACCCACTTGAGATCAGGTTTGGAATGGATAATCCAAGCAAGTTTAGCCCCCAAAGCCTTATTTTGCCTTGATACGTTTCTCAAGCCAGTCCCATCATTCTCACGCTTCGCACATACCTTCTGCCAATTTATGAGAGGGATCTTCTTCTGTGACTATAGGAAGCGTCTTAGCTTAAATATATTTTTTATATAATAAAAAATAAATTAAAAATATAATTTAATTATACTACTTATTACAAAACTATTAAATATATTTATAATAATTATAATTATTAATTATTAATTATTATATTTTTATATAATAAGATTAAATCATATAATATAATTATATTTATTATTATATATAATAGTATATAAGTTATATTATTATTATATATTATATTCTATAATAATTTTTTTTAATAGAGATATGAAATTATTGTAATTAATAATTATTATACTTTTAAATAGAACAAATGGAATTAATATATTAAGAATTTGATAGTTTAATTGATCTTTGGAGAGATTAGGAAAAAGAAAGGGAGATAGAGGGGGAGACAATTCTATATAGAGAGAGGTATATATACTAGCACTTGCATCTAAAGGAGATTCAAGAATTACACCGATAGAAAACTATATGTATGTTAATATGTTAGAGAGTATGTGTTTGTGAATGGATGCACTCCAAATTCAAGTTGCATGTGGATAGATTAAACAATTAACAATAAGTGTTAAATAATGGAATGAAATAAATTTAGACAAATCTAGATTTTTTCTTTAAAAAAACTAAGTATTATTGGATTATGAAATATTTGCATACGGATTTAAAACATCAATCCATTTTGGAGGTTTTTACCTGATATTTTAGAGGATCTTACCATTAAACTAGAGTTGGTTTACCATTAAATGGCAACTGAAACTTGTTTTCCAATGACTCAATAATGGTTTGCAAGCGTGAGACTTGTTTCAAGCTCAAATATCACACTATATGTAGCCTATCGGCTAATAAAGAGAGATAAACTCAAAAGATAGAGAATGAGAGAAATAGAAAAATTTAGATAGATAGATATCAAGAGAGAGATAGAGATAGATGGAGATAGAGATTGAAAGAGAGAGGAATAGACAAAGAGAGAGATACAACATGAGAGAGAAATATAAGAGACACCAAGGAGAAAAAAGAGAAAAGAGAAACTAATTTTTGATTGGTTGTTTCATGTCAATAATCCAAGGATGGCATGTGTCCTTGGGGAGTTATGCTCAAGGTAGCATGTCATTTGATTAAGGATATGATAATTCACCTTTAAGAGCTCTCTCAATGTACCCATTTCACACTTAAGGAGACAAACATATAGAGAGAGAAAGGGAGGGAAAAGGGGGAGGGAGATAGAGATAAGATATAGATAGGTGGAGAGAGAAAAAGAAAGAGAGCAAGAGAGAGGGATAAAAATAAGAAAAAGGACAAGAAAGAGACAATGATAGATAAAGAGAGAGGAGCAAAGATAGAAATAAAAGGGATAAAAAGAGGGATAGGGAGAAAAAAAAGAAAAGAGAGAAAGAAATAGATAAATATAAATAGAGAGGTAAAGAGGGAGGCAGAGATATAGATAGATAGGTAGAGATACATAGGAGTAAAGAGGGATATAGAAAGAGGTAGAGATAGTGAGGGAGATAGAGAAAAATAGATAAAGGAAAATAGAAAGAGAGAAGAGGAGAGAGACATAGATAGAGATAAAGTCACATAAAGAGATAGGGAGATAAAGATAATTAGAGGGAAGAAGAGATATTTATATAGAGAGAGAGGGGGAGATAATGAGAAAAATATAGATAGAGAGGGAGACAAAGAGATAGAGAGGTAGAGAGATAAAGAGATAAAGATGAATATATAGAGATATAAGGAGGGTGATTGATATATCTCTTACATCTAAATAGATAGAGAGAGGAAGAGGGAGTGACATAGATAGTGGGAGATATAGAGAGATAGAAAGTGATAGGAAGAGATATAGGGAAGAACAAAGATTGGGTCATAGATCTAAACTTTGAATTCCCAAAAAAGCGGAATGGGACTGATACACAAGAAGTGGTGTATGAGTCCCACTATAGGAAAAATTTTAGATTTTTGTAGATCCTGAATCTACACTGCTAGAAATCTATTCCAGACTAGAAACCCAAGTCTAGGACTGATACGCCAAAAGTGGTGTATGAGTCCTAGTGTGCCCTAATTCTAATGTTTTTAGTGTTTCAGAGCTCATTCCAAGCCTCTACAGATTCCCAGGTGCACACTTCTATTTTCTCACCTTTTTATTTTGTTTTACATGCTTTTCTAGGTCATTTAGTGAAATCTTGCATCACATTAGGTTTAAGCATTAGGTCTTGTATTTCATTAATGTTTTCAAGCCCTAGCTTGGTGGTGAACCCCTCTTTAGTTTATAATTAGACCCTAGGACAACCCTATTGCAAGATCTCTTTCTCCTTTGCATACTTTAGATTGAGATCTCTAGGGTTTTCCTTGAATGAATGATCGTGAAATGTGTTGTTCTATGTCCTAAGCCATAAAGAAACCATTTTCTTTCATTTCACATATGTATCTTGATATAGTTCATGCACAAATAGGAATTCTTCAATTATCACATTCTCTCCACATATGAGATCAATTAATATCCCATTAGTGGGCTTCTCATTGATTCGGTTAGGTATGTAAAGAGGACCATCAAGTGCATGTTTAAGTATGTCATTTTGTGAGAAAGCAATATCAAGAGGCTTTTTAGTTGAGCCCTTACGAGGTCTAGCTTCAATAAATTTGTCTGAGGTATGTATTTTATTATTCTCTTGTTTGTTTAAGTTTTCATTTAGGAAGCAACTAAGGCTATTGACAATATGTGTTGCATTTCCTATTCTAAGCACTTTCCTTAAATTTTGTAAAGTAGGTATCATACTAATGTCCATGCTTTTAGTAAGGATAAAGTCTTGTAAGTTTTGTATATTTTTATCTAATATTTTTATGTCTTCTTGCAAGAGATGGACATCAGTGGAAGTCATGGGCAATGAAGTATGCAAACTATGAGCCATAGAGGGTTGATTATCAACACTATCAGAAAGAGAGCTACAAAACCCAAGATCCCCGATGAGTGAGATATCATGGGATGACATGAACCTCAAACTCCAAGTTGTAAAGCTCATACAGTTTTTACCAACTTAGTGTGCAAAACCAAAATGGAAAGAGGCAATGCAATGACCTAGAATGAAATGCAATTTTTAGATTCTAAACAATGCACTTTACTAATTACGCAATGCAATAAACTAAAAATGAAATGTTGTAAATGCAATTTTGAATTTTGAGAATGCACTAAATGAATCAAATTAAGCTAGATTCAATGAATTTAATGAATGAGAAAATCATAAAACTAAAACATAAATGTAATAGCAGCAAAAGAAGCATAAAATAGAGATTTCATATTCTAGAAAATGCATTTTCAGATATGGTTAGGGGCTCATTCACCACTTTGGGAGAATGGGTCCTATATTAGGGTTTTTGGATTGATTTTGACTGATTTCTAAGATTTTTTCAATGTGTTTCAGATCCCAAAAAATTCATATCAAGGACTCATTCACCACCTTGGGTGAATGGATCCTTCATTAGGGTTTTTGAACTATTTTTTTTACTGATTTTTAAGGTTTTTTCAATGTGTTTTAGTTTTAGGTCTGTGATAATAACTTTCAGTTTCAAATTTTTGGAAATGTTCTATGAAATGCAAGTTGAAAAGGTAATGAAATGATGAATGCAAAGATCTAGTTTGAAATGCAATTTTGTTTTGATTTTCAAATGCAAATTTATGTGATCTAAATGATATGCAAAATGATTTTTTTTTTGTATTTTGTAGATTTAAAAGAATGCAAAACAATGCAATTCTAAAACCCTAGATGAGATGCAAGTTTGAATGCAAAGTAGGACACCCTAAATGAGATCTAATTCAATGAAAATGAATGCAAGATCTAACTTAGGATGAGAAGAAAGACTCCAATATTAGAAAACTACAATGTTTAATAAGTCGGGTTCACCATTATGTTTCAAAGAAAAATAGGGTTTATCAAGATGATGAACTACTAATTTTTGCTATGAAACATACAATCATGTATATGATATGATGCAAATAACAATAAAAAATCAATCCTAATTGTTATAGAAACAATGAGGGAAGTTTTAAGAGGCTAAAACAATGTGTACCTTGTCGCAAGAGTGTTGTTTTTAGGTCACTGAGGACTCATTCACCCAAAGTGGTGAATGGGTCCCTATTAGGGTATTTGAAAACTGACTTCTGGGCTGTTCTTCAATCTTTGCACTTCTAGGTCCCAAGTGACCAGCTCCCGAAAGTATGAAACAAATTATGTAAAGCTCTTTTCATGATCTTGCAATGTAGTTGACAACTTTGCAACTTTTCAACTTTGACAACTTTTCTCCAATCTTGTTCTCCACTTGATCTTCAACCTAAAAATCTGCAAATACACATCTAAGAGAAGAAAAACTTGTTCATTATTAGAGATTGGGGGTTTTCCTTGGTCAAACCCCGTTTAGGTAATTAAACCTTATGATGAAACAATGAAACATGAACATGAAACATGAAATATGAAATAATGATACCTTGGATGATGTCTTGGAATGTAAATCTATAATCTTAATGAAGTGGCCACGAATAATATAGATCTTGATCTTGAATTGGATTGAAACAATGCTTGCAAATGGATCTTCAATACTACATCAACACACTAGCTCAACAACATGCTTGATGCACTATGCCTTTGACATGATGATATGATCTTCAATTGCTGCAACAAAACTTCAATAATCTACCTTTGAATTCCTTTAAAATTCTAATTTTCTAATGCTTGAATTCTTGGATGCTTGTAAACTTGCTAGATCACTTAGGATGAAACTATGTGAATTAACCTATATTTATACCAAATCTAAGGATTAACCCCAAAATTCAAATAACACAAGCTGACATCAGATCTAAGATTCAAATTCATTAAAATCCCACCACAAATAAATTCAAAAAGGGGTGTCCTAGGTAAGGAGGATCCATTCACCCAAAGTGGCAAATGGGTCCTAGTATAATTTTCTAGGACCAAGCTTTGGGGAGATGAAATATCATTAAAAACACACCTCAATATATATTAAAAAAAAGGTGTCCTAGGTAAGGAGGACCCATTCACCCAAAGTGGTGAATGGGTCCTATCACAATTAACTAGAACCAAACCTTTCCAATTTAAATGTTATGAAATTTATTAATGAGTGTCGAGATAAATCCTTCAAAAAATGCAATTAATAAGGCTTGGATTTGAATTAAAGGGGCCCATTAAGCTCTAATTAACCTCAATTAATTAATAAAGCCCTAGATTAGCATAAATGTGTAAGAAAACACTTTACAACACCCTAAATAAGGCACAATCAAGTACATTTTATCATTAGTTATTCATTCCTAGACTAAGCGTGAAAAAGGGTTACTTTTTTCAATGCTATAGGTTCCTACTCCCATTTGCCTTCTTATCACCATAAACGACGATTCCAGTATTGCTTGGGAGAGTCTATTATGAGTATTGATGATAAGTCCCCTTTATCTAATGTGGATGATAATACTCCTATATCTCATCCTAAAGAACATAATACTCTCCTTAAGGGGGATACTTCTAATGTTTTCATGGATCCTAAATCTTTTGAAAAAAGTAATTAAGATTAGAAAATGCCTTTCTTCATAAGATTCTAAATAACATGTTGATTTTTTATGTTCCCATCCTGATATTTTTGCTTGATCATATGAGGACATGCCTGATATTGATGAGTCTATGGTGGTTCATAATATTGTCCTATGTCTCGATGCCAATCTCGCTAAATAAAATATTTGTAGGATGAATCCCAAGGTCACTTTATTAGTCAAGACTAAGATAGAAAAGCTCCTAAAATTTGGTTTCATCTGTCTCATTGACTATTCACAAGTTGGATATCGAATATCATCACTGTTAGTAAACTTGATGGTTGTATTTCTATTTGCATAGATTTTTCATGTTCATAAGGCTTCTCTTAAGGATGATTTTCAATTGTTTAATATCGATATGATTATGGAATTGAATGCAAGCCATGCTTTATTTTCCTTTATGGATAGCTTCTCAGACTATAATTAGATTCATATTAACCTGGAAGATAAATATAAGACAACCTTCATTACCCCTTGGGGTGCCTTTTGTTACTTAGTCATGTTGTTTGGGTTAAAGAATGTTGGAGCCACTTACCAATAGGCGATGACTTATCTTTCATGATTTTATTCACAAGATCCTATAAGATTATGTCGATGACATCTTGGATAAGTCTACAACTCATCAAGATCACGTTGAATATCTTTGTCTTATATTTGAAAGGCTTCAACTTTATAAGATGAGACTAAATCCTCTTAATTATTTCTTTGTTATAGATGTTGACAAGATTTTAGGATTTTTCTTCTCTCACCATGGAATCAAAGTTGACACAAATAAAATTGATGCAATTGTTAGCATGCCTCCTTCAAAAAACATCTCTCAACTACCTAGTTTTCAAGGTAAGGTCTAAAAAATTCATAGATTTGTATCTCAGTTGACTAATTGTACCCTTCCATTCATGTGTTAGTTGAAGAAATATGTTTACTTCCGATGGGATGATGAGTGCAAAAAATATCTTGAGTCAATCAAAAGTTAATTCGCCTATCTTGATGTTGACTATGTAGGATAGACCCTTTTTACTTTATATCTCTGTGTCACCTCATGCCTTAAAAACTTTATTAGCTCAACATGATGATGATGGTAAAGAAAGAGATGTCTATTACATTAGTCGCATTCTAGTTGATTATGAAACCTAATACTCCACCATGGAGAAACAATGCCTCACTCTCATTTTTGCAACACAAAAGTTACAACATTATCTTCTTCATGCTAAAACTCATGTTATTGTAAAATATGATCTTAAACTTTCTAACTAGAACCAAACTTTTAGGAAGGTTGGGAAAATGGGTAATGCTACTTTCTGAGTTCAATATCAAATTTGTAACTTAAAGAAATTAAGAGTCAAGCTATTGTTGATTAGTTGGTATAAGCTCCCTCATCTCACTCCTGTAATTTAGATTTATTTTTGGATGAAAATATTTTTACAATAGATCATGAATCTATATGGGAGATGTACTTCGATGGATCAAGATGTCAAACCGAATCACGGGTAGGTGTAATCTTAATCTCACTCAAAGGTAAGTCGGTTCCTCTATCCTTTTGATTAGAATTCCATTGTACTAATAACATCATTGATTATGAAGCCCTTATTACTGGCTTAGATGTCGTGAGGGCACTAAATATTAAACATATTCACATTCATGGTGATTCCAAACTTATTGTAAATCAAATCATAGGAACGTATTAGGCTAAGAAAAATAAACCATCTCAGTATCAAGATTTGGATTTATCCTTGATTGATCATTTTTCTTCTTTCACAATAGACAGTGATCTTGGGAGAGAAAATCATCACATAGATGCAATGGAAAGTGCAACCTCCCTTGTACCCTCAAACGATGGTATAGAATAGTATCACTTTGTGTTTCATGTTCTCTGCTCTCTTGTTGTCTTGGGTCAACTTGAACCCCATGGTCTTGTATGTGCACGCGTAGAATCGGGGGCATGGTATTCTCACATTTATAATTACTTAAAGACTAGAAATTTTCCTGATGATGCGACTAAAAACACTCGCACTTGGATACAAAAACTTACTTGATCTAATGGAATCTTTTTATATCCTAGAAAATAGAAATTTATTCTAACATAGTTACCATTATTGGAGAGCAATAATGAACAAGTTTTTTCATATGTCTTTTCAATCAGACTATTTCCACTGCTGCTGCTAATTTCTTCTTCTTCTTTTTCAGACTCAACTTGTTGGTCTACTTTGAATAGAATGTCTTTAATTTCCCCTACTTCTGTAGAAAGATTTCTTATTTCTTTTTGTTGAGTCTTAAGCAATCTTTTTAAGTCAGCAATATCATCCATAAGAATGTCAAATTTTTTAAAGATTGCAATAACATCAGTATCGGTATCGGAAGATTTTTGTTTTGAAGAAGTTTTTGAAGAGGAGGATTTATCTTTCTTTTTCCATGGAGGAACTTTGTATCCATGGTCAATATCTCTTTCAACCCCTTTGGAAGGTTTTGTCTGCAACCATAACCATTTCTCCACTTCCCCTTTATCTGATTCTAAACTTTTGAGTTTTTCCAAATGCTGGTGAACATCCTTCTTTCTTTCTTCTTTAGTTCCTGCCAGTTTATAAGGATCTTTGGATTTTTCTATCTGTATTTTAACTTGCAGATCTTTTAATGTATCTTTGAGGAGAGAAGTGAGGAAATCCTCATCTGGATCTGAACTCTCTGGTTCTGGATTAGAAAGATTTTGCAAGTGTCTATATCAATCCTTAACATCTTTAAATTTTAACATAAAACTAGATTCAGGAACTTTTTCAACTAACTCATAAAATTCATTAGAATTTTCTGAAAGATTGCTACTATCAATGACTTCCCATCCTGGGTTATCATATTCAAAAATTGCATAAATTTTTGTACCAGGATTTAATTTTTTGGGACAATTAGTAGCATAATGGGGCCCTTTGCAAATAAAACATTTGATACCTCTAGGGGCCTTAGTATTCCTTTTCCTTAGTAAGTATGATGGTGTCTGTTTAGACCATTTTATTTTCTTATAGGGGATTGCCCTATATTTCTTTTTATAACCATGCTTACCATGCTTGTTGCGCCTGAATGTGTATTCTCCTTCATGATATTTATTTCGAGAACACCTCTTACAGCTGCATTTTCGACCACAACCACCTCTTTTGAATTGTTTCAGTTGCTGAAAGTCTTTGAGCTGATTTATTGGAGGAAGATCGCAAAATTCTTTTAAGTTGCATGTATAATTGTATTCTTCCTTGTTGAGCTGCAAAGCTCCTAATAAACACTATTTTTCCAACTTATATCTATTCAATCTTTTTATAGCTGGAAAACTCACATCATCAAGTTGCTTATGTTCTTTTCTAATAAGATAATCTTGGAACAAATAAGAATAAGAAGAAATTATCACTTGATAATATGAGAAATTTTAATTTATAGGAATAATATAGATGAGGCAATGGGACATATATCACTACATGTTTTATAAAATCTCTTATTTCTTATAGAACTCCTAAATTTGGGACAAGTAAAAGGATATTTTTGGTAAAGTTAATGAGTTTGAAGCAATTTGGACTAGGGTAGATTTGACTACATTAGAACCTAATTCCTTCTCTCCTATTGAGGTATTTCTTGTTAAATTTAAATACTTAAGTCACTATTGCAGGGTTATGAAAGGCATAAGATTAACAAATTAATTCATATTCCTAATTCTATTTAAGACTAGAGGCCCATTTTAGGTCTTCTCTTCTACATTTTATTATACTATAGATGAATTTGGTGATACTTTCACCATTCCTATTTTTAGGTTTACTTAGATTATTTAACACAAGAATAGGCTAAGTTGGTCTAGTTAGATTATATTACATAGTTTTAGAAACTAAACATTAGTAGCTCAATCATCCAAAGGAAATGATAATAAGAAAAAAAAGCCTAAGATAAATTATAAAATAAGTCTTGAGAATTCCTCCAAGAACAAATAGATAATTTTAGATAGAAAAACTATCCACTTCTAAGAATGATAATTATTCCTCTTAAGAATTGGAATAATTATCATTCTTAGAAGTGGATAGTTTTTCTATCTAAAATTATCTATTTGTTCTTGGAGGAATTCTCAAGACTTATTTTATAATTTATCTTAGAATAGTTATACACTATTCTTCACATCTTTATGTGATTAGATTTCAATTATAAAGACTTTCTAATAAATTGTAATAGGTTGAGACAGACTGTTGCAGTCTCAACCCATTACAATTCTGGTCTCAAGATCATGAAGAATGTGAAATATAGATTAGACCCGAATGCATATCAGTCATGCCCCATGAACCTGCCTATCTCACGAGTCCTACAAAAAGAAAAGAAATGGATGAGCAACTCAAAGAATTGTTAGATGGACAATTCATCAGGCCTAGTAAAACCCCATTTGCTTGTCCAACATTCTTGGTGAATAAGAGGTCCGAACAAGTCAGAGGTAAAAAAGGATTTGTATCAATTACAAACCACTTAATGATATCATTCTTCCTTTCAACTATCCCATTCCTCATAGTTCTGATTTAATAAGAAGGGCTGCTAACAAGAAAGCTTTTTCCAAGTTTGATTGCAAGTCAGGATTCTGGCAAATTAAGGTCAAAGAATCAAATAGATATAAAACAACATTCTTAGTACAACAAGGATTGTATGAATGGAATGTAATTTCTTTTGGATTATGTACTGCTCCAACATATTTTCAGCGGAGAATGGACCAAGCCTTAAGGCATCTCAAAGAATTTTGTGCTCTTTATATTGATGACATTCTTATATTTTCTGACTCTATTCCTGATCATTTGCAACACCTTGAAGCACTTTATGTAGCACTAAGAAAACATGGGATATGCCTCACAGCAAAGAAGATGGTAATTGGAGAAAGCCAGATTGATTTCCTTGGCTTAAAACTGAAAAATGGCAGAGTACAACTTCAGCCTCACATCCTTCAATGCATTTAGGAATTTCCAGATATTCTCCAAGATAAAAAACAAATTCAGAGATTTCTTGGATGTCTAAATTATGTTTCGCCCTTCTATAAAGGTCTTGCTGAGTATAGAAAAGCCATCCAGTCACACTTGAAAGAAGAAATAGAAGAAGGGTCATTAAAAGCTACATAAGTTGTTCAAAGGATAAAAACAAAATGCCAACATTTTCCCTCTTTACAAACCCCTTCTAATGATTTACCTTTATATTTATATACTAATGCCTTTGACACAACCTGGTCTGCTATGATTCAAGAAGAACGAAATGGTAAAAGGGATATCTGCGGCTATCGCTCTGGTACTTTCACAGATACTGAAAGCCGATATCACATATATGAAAAGGAAATACTGGCAGTCAAAAAAGGTATAGAAAAGCTTAAAATTTTCCTAAAGCCAGTAAAATTCACTGTAAGAACAGACAATCAAGCTATGAGGAGTTTGCTCAAGAAAACACCAAATAAAGATATAGCTCAAGGTAGAATTGCAAGATGGTATTTTGAATTTCTCAGCTATGATTTTGAGATTGAATGGATAAAAGGAGAAAATAATCCATTAGTAGATACTCTGACAAGAGAACTTGTAGGATCTATATATATTCAGATCTAGAATTTAATGCTCCATATTGGTTTAGGCTAGATGGTACTGGCATGTACATGATAAATCTTGGTAATATTAGTCTTCCATCCCTTCCAAAAGAAATTGTTCTAATATTGTTGGAATCTTACTTCTTAAATAAATGGCTTTCAAATATCAAAAATCAGATCAGTTATCACCATGCACAAGGATTAATTGATTCATATGAAGATGAAGATTTCAGAGAATCCATAGGACTAAATCATGCTCCTATCAGATATTGATGTGGAAACAATTCAATCCAAGTACGCATCAAAGGTTTGTTTTGTATGAATTGGTCAAAACAGAGTAAAATGAATATTTTGAAAAATCTGAAATTTGGTTTCATTACAAGAATTAGTTTTGATCAAGATACATTTGAAGACTATACTGATTTAATAGGAGCCATATTTAATCTAGATATGGAAGAATTCTTAGATTTGTTATACCCACAGTTCAAAAGGACTATGACTCATTGCATGGTGCAATATCTGACACATTATCCTAGAACATGATATAATTTCCCAAGAATTGAATTATACCCTCTTGAAGCTAGATGGAGACCTGAAGTAAGAATTGAAGATATGGAGATCAAGCTTAAACCAACATTACTAGCAAAAAGAGTCGAACTAGTTCAAGCTTATTCTCAGGACTATGTAGTCCAAATTGACCATGCCTTTAATCCAAGGGACGATGATTGGGCTCGAGTTTATCAAGAGTTACCTAATGAATTATTGAATCCAGTACCATTCTGATGGTTAGCACATGGGCTTGTATGTGTTGTGATGTCACCCACGTTAAGAAGTGACAATAGGATGCAACCCTATCATAAAAAGCAAACTCCTGTAACCACTTACGGGTATTAAGTGGGCCCTTCTCACTAATGGGTGTTTTTAAAGTGACTTTATTCCTCCACTATGTCAGTGTTTAAGAATTTCTGCTTAACAGCTATGTACTCCATAGTGCGGTAGGTAAGGGGACATGTGTCACAAATGTATGGACGGATTCCAAAATTATTGTATCTTGCCATGAGGTAACAAGTTCAACCTCTCCTATAAATTGTTGAGGATGCCTCATTCCTTGGCATCGGTGGTCTAGGATTGGAGTCTAGAGTCTAGAAAGAGTCTGTAATCCCTTTTATAGAACAAGGGAGCAACAAGCATCATGCTCAATTATAGTACATTTAATTTCATTTAAATATTATTTTCACCATAGTTTGAGACATACCCTAGTTAGTTACATGTAATCATTGCAGAGTATGGAAGAGTAAAATACAAAACTCCACATCATTTGAATGAAGACCAACTAGTCTTGCAAAAGGCATAGTTTGTTACTGTAGTATTGTCAAATCACCTTGTCCTTGTTGACCAAAGAATATTCTCCATTCATATCCAAAGAAAAAAACTTGATACCACTCAAAAAAAGCATACCTATTGTAAAAGTTAGGAAGTTTGGAACTTCTTAGTGTTTATTTAAGAAATTTATTCTGACATAGTTACCATTATTGGAGAGCAATAATAAAATTTATATTGAAATTTATTACTCCTTACATAACTTACTACAATTTATTTATTTAAGAAATTTATTTTGACATAAGCAGTAATAAATAAGCTGCTCTGGTACTTTCACAGATATTGAAAGCCGATATCACATATATGAAAAGGAAATACCATATTTTGAAGCTTACTTCGGATTAGAAGCTGTAAATAAAATTGACATTGCTACAGAAGTTTAGGAAAAGACTTCTACATCTGCAAAAAAATGTGAAGATTATTGCTCTACTCTATCTAATGATATTTCTAGTGTAAGCTATGATGTTAAAGAAGCTCATAAAAGTGTGAAGATAGTCATCTCCACACAACAACATCAAGATAGCCACCTTACACATCTTTATGACAATCAACAGGATTTTGAGTCTACCAGAAAAGTTAATGATTTAGAAAATAAGACTCTCTTAGATTTTGTTGTTAAAAAACTTGAAAAGATCAGGATACTTACAAAGAAGATAAGAGTATCCCAAACTGGTAAGGATAGTTCTAAAGAGGAAGATAGAGAAAAGAAAGGAAAATATGTAGAACCTCCTAAGCCAAAGAAGGTATTTATTTAGAGACAAAAACCTTTTCATAATGTAGAAGATAAAGCTTCAAACTCTCGAAGACCTTCTCATACGCCAACACTACATGTTCCTATGCCCAAAATTAAGGAACATAGTCTAGTCAACAAAGAAGAACAATTGAAAGATTGGATTGAAGAGCTAGGAGTAGAACAAGAGTAGCCAGAACCAATATACATGGATGAGCCTGGTTTTGCAAATAAAGAGTCAAATGATGAATCTTTTGATGTAAATACTTTAGTTGTTTCTGATAGTCATAGTGATTTTGATTTTGATTTTGAAGAAATAAATTTAGATTTTTCCCAATATAACCAAATTGAAGGAAAAGAACCTTGGGAATCTCTGAAGAAGCTTACTATGGATATTGAGATGCAAGAAACAGTGTCTGAAAATCTGCGACCTGAACAATTGAGACCATATGCTTCTAGTGGTTACATTTTAAATATAGATAAGTTGGTCAACCCTTATGAAGCAATATGTACCTGGACTGATACATTAGAAAATATGTTTGAAAGAAGTGGTACATGGACTAAATCGGCTAAGGTTCTTTATGCAGTTAGACTTATGTCTAGAAAATTGAGAAACTGGTGGAATAATCTACTAGATATTGGACCCATGCCCAAAAATATTCCTACAAATTCTTCAGATCCAATTCTTGTGGATCCAAAAAATTTGGGTAAAGATGATATTTTCCAAGCTAGCTTTGATGAATTCAAATGGTTATTAACAAATTTATTCTGTGATGATATTTCTAACCAAATATTAGAAGCAAATAAAATTTTGCAATCAATGAAGCTAAAAAAATTAGCTAAGTTTGATGAATACAATTGTATGTTTGAATCCTACATGGTTGCAGCTGATAAGATGCATGATCTAACCACAAAACAGTATTATTTGAATTAACTTCCATGTGGTTTGGGTGCTTGGGTACAAGATTATCTTATTAGAAAAGAACATAAGCAGCTTGATGATGTGAGTTTTCCAACTATAAAAAGATTGATTAGATATAAGTTGGAAAAACATTGTTTATTAGGAGCTTTGTAGCTCAACAAGGAAGAATACAATTATACATGCAACCTAAAATAATTTTGTGATCTTCCTCCAATAAATTAGCTCAAAGACTTTCAGCAACTAAAACAATTCAAAAGAGGTGGCTGTGGCTGAAAATGCAGGTGTAAGAGGTGTTCTCAAAATAAATATCATGAAGGAGAATACACATTCAGGCGTAAAAAGCAAGGTAAGCATGGTTATAGAAAGAAATATAGGGAAATCCCCTATAAGAAAAGAAAATGGTCTAAACAGACACCACCATACTTACTAAGGAAAAGGAATACTAAGGCCCCTAGAGGTATCAAATGTTTTATTTGCAAAGGGCCCCATTATGCTACTAATTCTCCCAAAAAATTAAATCCTAGTACAAAAATTTATGCAATTTTTGAATATGATAACCCAGGATGGGAAGTCATTGATAGTAGCAATCTTTCAGAAAATTCTAATGAATTTTATGAGTTAGTCGAAAAAGTTCCTGAATCTAGTTTTATGTTAAAATTTAAAGATGTTAAGGATCGATATAGACACCTACAAAATCTTTCTTATCCAGAACCAGAGAGTTCAGATCCAGATGAGGATTTCCTCACTTCTCTCCTCAAAGATACATTAAAAGATCTGCAAGTTAAAATATAGATAGAAAAATCCAAAGATCCTTATAAACTGGCAGGAACTAAAGAAGAAAGAAAGAAGGATGTTCACCAGCATTTGGAAAAACTCAAAAGTTTAGAATCAGATAAAGGGGAAGTGGAGAAATGGTTATGGTTGCAGAAAAAACCCTCCAAAGGGGTTGAAAGAGATATTGACCATGGATACAAAGTTCCTCCTTGGCAAAAGAAAGATAAATACTCCTCTTCAAAAACTTCTTCAAAAAAAAAATCTTTCGATACCGATACTGATGTTATTGCAATCTTTAAAAAAATTGACATTCTTATGGATGATATTGCTGAGTTAAAAAGATTGCTTAAGACTCAACAAAAAGAAATTAGAAATCTTTCTGCAGAAGTAGGGGAAATTAAAGACATTCTATTCAAAGCGAACCAACAAGTTGAGTCTAAAAAAGAAGAAGAAATTAGCAGCAACAGTGGAAATAGTCTGATTGAAAAGACATATGAAAAAACTTTTTCATTATTGCTCTCCAATAATGGTAACTATGTCAAAATAAATTTCTGTTTTCCAGGATATAAAAAGATTCCATTAGATGCATTTGTTGATACAGGTTCTTCTCTATCTTTGGCAAAAACCAATGCAATTCCTCCAGATTTCTGGAAGCATCGACCAGACCTTCCACACAATTATGCAATAAATGGAGAAAGAATTCATATGGGCAGGTATGCACAATATGTACACATTGAAATAATGGGAAAAATGTTTGTCAGTGATTTCATTGAATATAATGAATTAGAAGATGATGTTTTGCTAGGATTCTTGTTCTTAACTAAATATGAGCCTCTTCAGTTTTGGAAACATAAAATTTCATTAAGACATGAAGAGGGTTAGATTGAAATTATAGCATTAAAGATAGTCAATCATAAATTTGACAATGGTAAGAAGCGAAATAAACAGGAATCAAGCAAAGAAATGGCAGAAGAAATAACAGATGCATTCAAAGAAATTAGACAAAGATTTGTGACAGACTGTTGCAGTCTCAACCCATTACAATTTTGGTCTCAAGATCATGAAGAATGTGAAATATAGATTAGACCTGAATGCATGTCAGTCATTCCCCATGAACCTACCTATCTCATGAGTCCTACAGAAAGAAAAGAAATGGATGAGCAACTCAAAGAATTGTTAGATGGACAATTCATCAGGCCTAGTAAAACCCCATTTGCTTGTCCAACATTCCTGGTGAATAAGTGGGCCAAACAAGTCAGAGGTAAAAAAAGGCTTTGTATCAATTACAAACCACTTAATGATATTATTATTCCTTCCAACTATCCCATTCCTCATAGTTCTGATTTAATAAGAAGGGCTGCTAACAAGAAAGTTTTTTCCAAGTTTGATTGCAAGTCAGGATTTTGGCAAATTAAGGTCAAAGAATCAGATAGATATAAAACAACATTTTCAGTACAACAAGGATTGTATGAATGGAATGTAATGCCTTTTGGATTATGTACTACTCCAACATATTTTCAGCGGAGAATGGACCAAGCCTTAAGGCATCTCAAATATTTTTGTGCTGTTTATATTGATGACATTCTTGTATTTTCTGACTCTATTCCTAATCATTTGCAGCACCTTGAAGCACTTTATGCAGCACTAAGAAAAAATGGGATATGCCTCACAACAAAGAAGATGGTAATTGGAGAAAGCCAGATTGATTTCCTTGGCTTAAAACTGAAAAATGGCAGAGTACAACTTTAGCCTCACATCCTTTAGCGCATTTAGGAATTTCCAGATATTCTCCAAGATAAAAAAACAAATTCAGAGATTTCTTGGATGTCTAAATTATGTTTCACCCTTCTCTAAAGGTCTTGCTGAGGATAGAAAAGCCATCAAGTCACACTTGAAAGAAGAAACAGAAGAATGGTCATTAAAAGCTACAGAAGTTGTTCAAAGGATAAAAACAAAATGCCAACATTTGCCCTCTTTACAAACCCCTTCTAATGATTTACCTTTATATTTATATACTGATGCTTTTGACACAACCTGGTCTGCTGTGTTAATTCAAGAAGAAGGAAATGGTAAAAGGGATATCTGCGGCTATCGCTCTGGTACTTTCACAGATATTGAAAGCCCATATCACATATATGAAAAGGAAATACTGGCAGTCAAAAAAGGTATAGAAAAGCTTAAAATTTTCCTAAAGCCAGTAAAATTCACTGTAAGAACAGACAATCAAGCTATGAGGAGTTTGCTCAAGAAAACACCAAATAAAGATATAGCTCAAGGTAGAATTGCAAGATGGTATTTTGAATTTCTCAGCTATGATTTTGAGATTGAATGGATAAAAGGAGAAAATAATCCATTAGCAGATACTCTGACAAGAGAACTTGTAGGATCTATATATTCAGATCTAGAATTTAATGCTCCATATTGGTTTAGGCTAGATGGTACTGGCATGTACATGATAAATCTTGGTAATATTAGTCTTCCATCCCTTCCAAAAGAAATTGTTCTAATATTGTTGGAATCTTACTTCTTAAATAAATGGCTTTCAAATATCAAAAATTAGATCAGTTATCACCATGCACAAGGATTAATTGATTCATATGAAGATGAAGATTTCAGAGAATCCATAGGACTAAATCATGCTCCTATCAGATATTGATGTGGAAACAATTCAATCCAAGTACGCATCAAAGGTTTGTTTTGTATGAATTGGTCAAAACAAAGTAAAATGAATATTTTGAAAAATCTGAAATTTGGTTTCATTACAAGAATTAGTTTTGATCAAGATACATTTGAAGACTATACTGATTTAATAGGAACCAGATTTAATCTAGATATGGAAGAATTCTTAGATTTGTTATACCCACAGTTCAAAAGGACTATGACTCATTGCATGGTGCAATATCTGACACATTATCCTAGAACATGATATAATTTCCCAAGAATTGAATTATACCCTCTTGAAGCCAGATGGAGACCTGAAGTAAGAATCGAAGATATGGAGATCAAGCTTAAACCAGCATTACTAGCAAAAAGAGTCGAACTAGTTCAAGCTTATTCTCAGGACTATGTAGTCCAAATTGACCATGCCTTTAATCCAAGGGACGATGATTGGGCTCGAGTTTATCAAGAGTTACCTAATGAATTATTGAATCCAGTACCATTCTGATGGTTAGCACATGGGCTTGTCTATGCCGTGATGTCACCCACATTAAGAAGTGACAACAGGATGCAACCCTGTCATAAAAAGAAAACTCCTTTAGCCACTTACAGGTATTAAGTGGGCCCTTCTCACTAATGGGTGTTTTTAAAGTGGCTTTATTCCTCCACTATGTCAGTGTTTAAGACTTTTTGCTTAACAACTGTCTACTCCATAGTGCGGTAGGTAAGGGGACATGTGATCGAAGTTACTGTTCAAAAAAGTAATATATTAATGCGATTTTTTTGAAGTATTTTTGAGCATAAGGCTCTGATACCAAACAAGCGGATTCGAAAGTAAATGGAATCTTGCTTGAGTTTTCAATGTAAAATTGCACTATTCATTTTCTGTTTATTTTTCTTCTTATGCTTCATTGCTTTCATTATCTATGAATACAATGCCTAATATTGAACAACAAATTCATGATACTTATAACAGAGTATATTGTTCATCTGAGTTTTCCACATTTGTCAAAATAGTTTGTGTAGTTGTAGCTATTATCTTGGTATTGGTTTTGGTTTTGGAAAGGCTATTGCCTCATTAAGTGTCTATCTGTCATCTTCTGAAGAATTTGCTCTAAACGAAAGTAGGCGACTCAAGTAGTTGTGGACCTGCAGTAAGTCCGTAAATCCCGTTGTAAAGCTGATGGAGAGGCGCATTAAGGGTGAGCAGTAAGACGGAAAACGTAGCAGCAAATGAACAGGCGAAATCAAGTAAGTTCTAAATTCTTCATAATGGCTAGTCGGCGCTCAATGAATGCAAGAAGTTCTCTTTCCTCTATTATCCATAATCACTTTCAAGATAAGGAAGAGCTAGTAAACGAAAATGGTAATTTCAAATTTCTCGATGTTAAAATATCTGATTTGTATCCCGCGAAAGGCATAAAAGCAAAAATGATGAATTCTGTGCAACAATCTAAAATTAATCTTAGAGTCTCAGGTGTAGGCATTTGCCCGGTCTATCTTCCCTTTTTGTTACCTGAAGACATTAAGAGATGGAAAGAAAAAGGTTTCTTTCATGTGCATTTTTCTTTGGTTGATATTATATTACATCCCCATTTTAATTACGATATAGGTGCTGAGTATTTTGCAAGTCTCATAGATACTCAATGTACAATTTGGGACCAAGCCATCATAGGACAATTTAGAGGTCGCTTAGTTAAGTCCTCTGATGAAGAAAAAGGTGGTGATACCCGTCTATCTGTTAAACCTAATTTCACCATCAATCTTGAAGACAAATATGTCCAGTCTACCTTCTGTCTTCTATTGCAAGTAAAAGGAGTTATTCTCCAACCTGATTCCGTATATGCTACTGTAGGTGGTAGATTTGTGTATAGACTTCTGAATACTATTTTCCCTCCTTCCAAATTTTTTGGCGGGGTAACTTATACCGAAGCAAATAATAATGTTGATGATTTTGGATGCCACATAAATGCTACTAGTTTTGATATTGGTTTTCCAGTTATTGAACAACTTATAAACTAGTCTCAACCTAATTTCCAAGATCTACCAACACCCTCTAGACAATTTATGTCTGAACGAACGCGAATGCAAAGTCGTAGGCTTGCCAGTATAGATCTTAGGTCATTACCGGATGAAACCTTGTTTGAACAACCTGAAGCCACGACTAGTGGAAGACCTAGCTTATCCACCAGACCTTTCTCCATGTCACAAAATTTCCCTAGTACATCTAAGAAGCCATTCCTTGACTATAATCCTAAAGAATCTTTAGGACCCAATCAGTTCCCCATGTATCGACAACCTTCAGTTAATCCTTATCCATCCAAAGCTTCTCTAGCCACTCTCTCTGATCTCAGCAGTAATCTAGAGCTTATGGATCATCTTGCAAGACAAGTAAGTCAACGACTTGCTTTGACACCTAAAGAAGAGGAAAAGAAAATCAGAAAGGAAAAGGTATAAAGCTCATAAAGATGGGTGAAAGAAATTGTATGATGAAGGAAAAGATCCCTAAAGCAAAACTTCCAAGAACGGGATCTGAGAGAAAAAATATATATAAAATGGAACTGAATAAGATGGAACAAGAAATCATAGGTTATGAACCTGGTAGATGGCCAACCCCTGAAACTTTCACTGTCATCAATTCTGACAAAATATTATGGGGAAGATATGATACCAAACAAGCGGAATGATAGTATTAAAAAGTGAACATTACATGCAAACATATATTCAGATTCTGATCATCCAGATCGCACAAAGCGCAAGAGAGCATAATTCTGATATAACTTACAGACTCTTTCTAGAATCTAGACTCCAATCCTAGACCACCGATGCCAAGGAATGAGGCATCCTCAACAATTTATAGGAGAGGCTGAACTTGTTACCTCATGGAAAGATACAATAATTTTGGAATCCGTCCATACATTTGTGACACATGTCCCCTTACCTACCGCACTATGGAGTAGACAGTTGTTAAGCAGAAAATCTTAAACACTGACATAGTGGAGGAGTAAAGTCACTTTAAAAACACCCATTAGTGAGAAGGGCCCACTTAATACCCATAAGTGGCTATAGGAGTTTGCTTTTTATGACAGCGTTGCATCCTGTTGTGACTTCTTAACGTGTGTGACATCTCAACATAGACAAGCCCATGTGCTAACCATCAAAATGGTACTGGATTCAATAATTCATTAGGTAACTCTTGATAAGTTATCAACACCTTATTTGAGATGGGTCATAGATTAGATGACTTAGTTTAGGTGGAAACCATGGATACATGTTGAGTCCTATGCGGACAATTATACACACCTATTTTATTATAGATAGACTTGTTGGCTTCAAGGTAGGATAATTCACATTATTGAGAGGTATCTACTATATCAGGAAAAATCTAAATTTATGTCTTCAAAATCAGAATCAGAATCACTACTAATATCAGAAACAACTAAAGTATTTACATCAAAAGATTCATCATTTGACTCTTTATTTGCAAAACCAGGCTCATCCATGTATATTGGTTCTGGCTGCTCTTGTTCTACTCCTAGCTCTTCAAGCCAATCTTTCAATTGTTCTTCTTTGTTGACTAGACTATGTTCCTTAATTTTGGGCATAGGAACATGTAGTGTTGGCGTATGAGAAGGTCTTTGAGAGTTTGAAGCTTTATCTTCTACATTATGAAAAGGTTTTCATCTCATTATTTAATTTCACAACAATCAAACCAATCCCTGGAAAACAAAAGATCAACAACAATCAAACCAAAAGAATTAATTATTATTTAATTCTAATATAACTTTCTTCAAGATTTTAGGATTTTTCTTCTCTCACCATGGAATCAAAGTTGACACAAATAAAATTGATGCAATTGTTAGCATGCCTCCTTCAAAAAACATCTCTCAACTACCTAGTTTTCAAGGTAAGGTCTAAAAAATTCATAGATTTGTATCTCAGTTGACTAATTGTACCCTTCCATTCATGTGTTTGTTGAAGAAATATGTTTACTTCTGATGGGATGATGAGTGCAAAAAATATCTTGAGTCAATCAAAAGTTAATTCTCCTATCTTGATGTTGACTATGTAGGATAGACCCTTTTTACTTTATATATCAGTGTCACCTCATGCCTTAAAAACTTTATTAGCTCAACATGATGATGATGGCAAAGAAAGAGATGTCTATTACATTAGTCGCATTCTAGTTGATTATGAAACCTAATACTCCACCATGGAGAAACAATGCCTCACTCTCATTTTTGCAACACAAAAGTTACAACATTATCTTCTTCATGCTAAAACTCATGTTATTGTAAAATATGATCTTAAACTTTCTAACTAGAACCAAACTTTTAGGAAGGTTGGGAAAATGGGTAATGCTACTTTCTGAGTTCAATATCAAATTTGTAACTTAAATAAATTAAGAGTCAAGCTATTGTTGATTAGTTGGTATAAGCTCCCTCATCTCACTCCTATAATTTAGATTTATTTTTGGATGAAAATATTTTTACAATAGATCATGAATCTATATGGGAGATGTACTTTGATGGATCAAGATGTCAAACCGACTCACGGGTAGGTGTAATCTTAATCTCACTCAAAGGTAATTCGGTTCCTCTATCCTTTTGATTAGAATTCCATTGTACTAATAACATCATTGATTACGAAGCCCTTATTATTGGCTTACATGTCGTGAGGGCACTAAATATTAAACATATTCACATTCATGGTGATTCCAAACTTATTGTAAATCAAATCATAGGAACGTATCAGGCTAAGAAAAATAAACTATCTCAGTATCAATATTTGGATTTATCCTTGCTTGATCATTTTTCTTCTTTCACAATAGACAGTGATCTTGGGAGAGAAAATCATCACATAGATGCAATGGAAAGTGCAACCTCCCTTGTACCCTCAAATGATGGTATAGAAGAGTATCACTTTGTGGTTCATGTTCTCTGCTCTCTTGTTGTCTTGGATCAACTTGAACCCCATGGTCTTGTATGTGCACACATAGAATCGGGGGCATGGTATTCTCACATTTATAATTACTTAAAGACTAGAAATTTTCCTGATGATGTGACTAAAAACACTTGCACTTGGATACAAAAACTTTTAGCTCAATATGTTATTATATCTGACATTCTTTATCTAAAGTCTTATAATCGACTTTTGCTTTGTTGTCTCACTAAGGTTGAAATACCCCTTGCCCTTCAAGAAGCTCATTCAGGCTTTGGGGGTGGACATTTCGATGGTAAATCCTTAGTGCGTAAACTGATTTATATGGGATATTACTGCCAAACAATGGAGCAATATTCCTTTGCCTTTGTCAAGAAATTCCCTCAATATTGATAACACAATAATCTTATCTAAGCTCTTGAATAAGAGCTTCAAAATTAGATCTCTCCTTGGCCATTTGCAAAATGGGGGTTGGATATTATTGGTAAAATATCACCTTCTTCTTCTAAAGGACATATCTATATCATTACTGCTACTAATTACTTTACAAAATGGGTTGAATCCATTCCACTTTGATCCACTAACACTGAAGCAATTTTTAGCTTTCTTTTGAACAATATCTTTGCTTGTTTTGGATTTCCAAGCTAAAGCATCTAACAAAACTCTTGAGCTAATTCTTCAAAAAATAGTGAGCAAAAATAGTAAATACTAGCATACTCGATTAACATATGCCTTGTGGGCCTATTGTACAAGTGTTTGTACAACTACTGGTACTACCTCACACAACCTCGTGTATGGTGTCAAGGTTATCATGCCTATGGATTTAGAAATTTGGTCTCTATGAGTTTCCCTTAAAGGGATGATTGATGATGAAACTTACCACATTGAACATCTAAACTAGCTTGAGTTTCTTGATGAGTACCACTTAAAAGCCCTCAAACATCTCCAAGATTACCAATGATTTTTTTCTAAACATTACAATTAGGGTTTTCTTTCTTGCACATTCAAGATAGGTGATCTCATTCTCTATGAGAATCAAAGAAATGCAAATGCACCACTTGATCAAAAGGGGAATATCAACCCTAATTGGTGAGGTTCTTACATCATCACCTTTGTGTATGGTTCTAGTGCATATGGACTATCATCTACGGATGGTACACCTCTAAAAGAACTAGTCAATGTAATGCATCTCTGTTGATACTATGCATAGAGTCCATATGACATGCCCGTGACACTCACTCCTCTCTAGGGATTGTATTTAATTATGCTATGACATTTCTTCATTAACACATTATCTTTTTAGTTTGTGTTATGATGTAAATATGTGTAATTAGGAATTATGTTTGTGTGTGTGTGTTTAATTATGTTGTATATCCATGCATTGTGTTTGATTAACATTTTTTGGTTAAGAATTAGATCATCATTATATTTCATTAAACATACATCCATGTGTGTTTATTAAATCATGATAACATATAATCTAAACATACATCCATAAACATAATCCATCACATGATCATACATAAAACAAAAGTACACATATGAACACCATGATGTCAATAAAAAATCTTGTATGTATGTATATATCAAAAATATCATGTACATGTATCACACCACTATGTCAAAATGTGGTGTTTGTATATCTATATGTGTCTATACATAAAAAATGCTATACATCAAAAATGATCTAGTGTATAAAATATAGCCTGCAAAATTGGGCCTCTAGGTGCATGGCTCCTCCAGCCCTCTAGCGTTGGCAGTGGTAGAGGAGGAGGATGTTGGATGGATGCATATGAATGAAATTGATGAGACCACAACATAGACTTTCTCCATGATCACAACCCTTAGATCTCTCCTTTGAAATTGACTGCATCCTCCCGTAGCTTCACCATTTTCTCCTATAGTGAAGCCTTCTACTCATGGGCCTACCACAACTCCTCCTAGAGCTACTACACCTGGGGATCAACAACCACTAACATTGCCACCTCTTCCTACCTCTTGAGATCATTGACCTAGCTCTACATGGCATCATGTGTCACTATGATACTCTTTGCTCATGTCACAACGTAGGCTCACTTGGCTAGTGCAGTAAGGAGCTCTGCAACTCATTGATCCCGCTGCTTGATCATGGCAGCCAACTTTGTTGACAACAAAGGTGAAATTGTAGCTTAAAAATTGTAAAACTATTATACTATAGATTTAATTAAGTGTTCTTTGTCACAATTCTTTGTGTATGATTAATCTATTTAGATGAATTTTACCAATTGTAGAAAGAGATGAAAGATTGTAGAAGAATAAGACAAGAAGATAGAAGTGACATAGTATATACTTGGAGAAACCCTTTCAAGAAAAAAATCCACTAGAATCATTAGTTCTTGTATTATTTAACCTTAGAACAAGATTACAATAATACTGTATCAATCCTTTGCTTGATATGTTTCCTTGCCTTCAACAATCCTTCTTCACAATCTGCCATAAAATTTGATAAAACTCTCTTCAACTTGCTGCAATTAATATACAATAATGATCATTGAAAAATCCAAAGAATTTTCAATTACAAAGTACAAAGCTTCCTCTCAAAAACTTACGCCTATTTTGTGCAAACAGAGTTTCAACATGTAACATGAAGTCAAATCCAATGTCTCCTCAATTTAGGTGCCCCAAACTTAACTCCTAACTGATCGTTGGTCAAGAAAATATCTTCCAAGCTTCTCCTCAAAGTTGGAACCCATGAATGGGCCCACTTAATTGAGCCTTGTAAATATCTTCTCATGCAAAAGGTGTTAACTCAAAGATGCCAACTTGGGTGCCCAAGGTGTGTCCAATTCAATCTTTGTTAACTAAAACATATCTCTCCACCAATTCATGCAAACATTATGCATGATTTCTCATCCCCACTTAACTGATTGTAGCCACTTGTTATCTTTCATGAAACTCAAGTTATTAGAATGCAACTAAAGTCAACTAAAGTCAACTAACATGCAACTCAAACTAACTACATGCAACTAAAGATAGTTGAACCATAACTGAACTAAACTAAACTAAACTAAACTAAACTAAACTAAACTGAATTGAACTGAACTCCATTCATGTAAATATCAATCCCTAACTTGTAGGATCTTTACATGCATTACTGAAGTGTTATCATTCCTCCAAATAGTTAACTTAAGCAAGGTGGGTTCCACCTTTCATGTGGGCGCCCCATCTACTCCTATTTTGTAGGAGCTCTTCTTGGACGTCCTCGCATGTTCCTATCATTTAGAAATAATTACAAATGTCAATTTACATGTTCATTTCATTTGAATTTAATCTCTTTCTAATCCTAGTGTTGGGGAACACTTTCCAAGGACTTAGGAGATACATGAAATATGTTTAGGATTGCAATTAAATGGAATCCTATTCCCAACATTCTCCCACTTGATATTATACATTGCAATTATTCTAAACAAGGAATCATTATTATACAACCTTCTCATCAGGTCTAAGATGGACTCACATCCATTTCCAAGTGTAAGCTCCTTGGTCTTTACTGTTGAAATTTTTTTATAACAAGTAACCATTCCAACACATATCCTTAACATAAGAAATATCTAGCCTAACCCAAGTCTCTCTAGTATCCATGAGCACCCACCAATCAATCCATGCCAACTTCAAATGCAACCTACATAATCATGAAGCTCCAAGCAAATGATTAATACTCAAAACCAAAGAGAACTACATCATTTCCAAAGGAAGAACATTAACACCTTTACCAAAGACTCTAAGGGTCCTCCATGAAACAAGATGTTAAAACCTCTTCAAATCACATGAAGATAACCATATCCTACCAAAGCTCCCACTAAACTATGATACTGAGCTATACATGGCAACAAGATAAACTTCAAACCATCATTGTCAAAAGCTCCCACTGAAACATGTAATCGAGCTATCCATGACATCGTGATAACCATCTCCTACTAACCACACTTACAATGGAGTCATCAAGCCATTGTATAGACTTCCATACATGCAAAACCATGGGCTCAAAACCACGAGGCCCAAAACCATGGACCAATACAACTAGCACAAAACCATGTGCTAAAGACCACTAAAGGTTAATCCACTAACTCTAACCCAAGAGCTAGTTTAACCCAACTACCCCCCCTTACCACCTAGGAGAACTCCTCTCTTATGAGGACTTTCTTTTCAGGGATTAAGCAAGCCATACCAAGTCTTACAACCACCAACCCAAATACATGTATTAAATTTTACATATAACTCCATTTTTAGTTTCCATGTCTCCTAACTAGATCCATTGAATCTTTCAATAACTAGATGAGAAGTGGAATTCATTGTAACATACTTATTTTACAAATCTACAATAACACAATAGTAAAAGATTCCACTATAGCCAAAAAACCTTCAAAATTTTAAGAGAAAGGTGTCCCAAACTCTACCCAACCATTAGCTCTAATACCAAATGTTGACAACGAAGGTGAAATTGTAGCTTAAAACTTGTAAAACTATTATATTGTAGATTTAACTAAGCGTTCTTTGTCACAATTATTTGTGTATGATTAATTTGTTTAGATCAATTTTATGAATTGTAGAAAGAGACAAAAGATCGTAGAAGAATGAGACAAGAAGATAGAAGTGACATAACATATACATGGAGAAACCCTTTCGAGAAAAAAAACTCCACCAAAATCAATAATGTTTGTATTATTTAACCTTAGAACAAGATTACAATAATAATGTATCAATTCTTTGCTTGATATGCTTCGTTGCCTTCAACAATCCTTCTTCACAACCTGCAATAAACTCTGATAAAACTCTCTTCAACTTGCTGCAATTGATAGACAATAATGAGCATTAAAAATGACAAAGAATTGTCAATTACAAAGCACAAAGATTCCTCTCAAAAACCTACACCTATTTTGTGCAAGTTGAGTTTCAACATGTAACATGGAGTCAAATCCAATGTCTCCTCCATTTAGGCACCCCAAACTAAACTTCTAACTGATCATTGGTCAAGAAAATATCTTCCAAGATTCTCCTAAAATTTGGTGCCCAAGAATGGGCCCACTCAACTGAGCTTTATAAATATCTTCTCATGCAAAAGGTTTTAACTCAAAGATGCCAACTTGGGTGCCCAAGGTGGGTTCAAGTCAATCTTTGTTAATTGAAACATATCTCTCCACCAATTCATGCAAACATTATGCATGATTGATCATCTCCACTTAACTGATTGTAGCCACCTGTTATCTGTCATGCAACTCAAGTTATTAGCATGCAACTAAAGTCAACTAAAGTCAACTAATATGCAACTCAAACTAACTACATGCAACTGAAGATAATTGAATCATAACTGAACTAAACTAAACTAAACTAAATTGAACTGAACTCCATTCATGTAAATATCAATCCCTAACTTGTAGGATCTTTACATGCATTATTGAAGTGTTATCATTCCTCCAAACAGTTAACTTAAGCAAGGTGGGTTCCACCTTTCATGTGGGCACCCCATGTGCTCCTATTTTATAGGAGCTCTTCTTGGATGTCCCCACATGTTCCTATCATTTATAAATAATTACAAATGTCAATTTACATGTTCATTTGATTCAAATTTAATCTCTTTCTAATCCTAGTGTTGGGGAACACTTTCCAAGGACTTAGGAGATACATGAAATATGTTAAGGATTGCAATTAAATGGCATCCTATTCCCAACAAACTCAATGGTCCTTTGTATAGTCTCGACTTGAGTCTCCTTATATACCGTCCTTAGGCATGCTACATGGTCAAATAAATGGGCATGTCACCTTGTTGATGGTGGCCTATACATGTCAAGGATGGTTCCCTAGATCTAGATGGTTGGGGCCACATCTATTATTCATCACTCAATGAAGGTGATCCACTCCTATGTGTCCACTGCAACCACAAAGAAAGTGGATGCTATCAATACCATATCATATAAAAACATGTATATATATTTGAGAAATCTCAAATGATAAAGAATTGAAATGAAATAACATGTATCTCTCATACTTGGACCCCTAGCCTACTAGTGTGAATCAAGGGGGATCTATGCTTAGCCTTGCCACTGCTAGTGAAGGAGCTATGACCGCTTAGTTGCTAGATGGTACCATTGAGACAAGAACTATGTGTGGTGGTGATGACACCTGTCATCGCCACCTTAGTATCTCGGGTGCTTTTGCTACCTCTGCCTCACCCTCCTCACCACTGCCACTGAGACCCTCTCCTCTTGGAACCTATACACTAGCATTGCTTGCAAGGTCATCTATTAGGAAAATTAGGGCTGAGCCTGCTATCACCCATCACTCAGCAAAATCATGGGTGATGTTGATGTCATTAGTTAAAAGGTTTGGGGGATGCTCATCATTGTTTGACCCATCGTTTCTAACTACAATTCCCATGATAATCGAATGGGGCTGATCCCCTACTCACGTTGCACTCCTACCCGATTATATTTACATTAGAGCTGCTTGAGGGATAGTTTGAACTTGCTCAAATTGTTAGGCCACTCAATGCTAATAATATAGTACTATAATATGGTCTGAGCAACCTACTAGAAATTTATTGTGTTGCATCCTATGTAGTTGCCTCTCGTCGATTGACCAATCCCCCATCTACCTATATGGGTTCCATTTGATATCTCATTCTCGCAATGAGTCCATTTGCAGCTGCCAAAATTTCACATCGAACACAATAAGAGCATGCAATGATCCTGTGCTTTAATATTATCTCCAACAAAACCCAGTTGGGTTATCAACATGTTGAATGCATTCAGGTGATGTACTATGGATCCTCATCTTCCATCTTTAAAGAATATCGTTTCTTTCTTAGGAACAACTTGTTTACCAGGGATTTAGCCTAATAAACGTCTCCAATTTTTTTCCATAAAGAAGTAGCAATTTTCTCTTTGTGAATGTTTAAGAGAAAAAAATCAGCCAAGTAGAGTCTTATTAGACCCTTGCCTTTCTAATCCATTATAACCCAATCTTCTTAGGTTGTAGTAGCTAGTTTTGTGTTAGATATTGCAGCCCCGTTATCCCTATATTCGAGCATATCCTCTATTATTAACTTCCAAAGTTTGAAGTTTCCACCATTAAAATTCTCCATCTCATTTTTTTTGGATGTTCTTTCCATATTTTTCCTACAACAAGGTCATGAAACACCCTTCTACAAAACTCCCACTAAAACAAAGATCAGCTCAAAAAACCCTTCAAACCCAACAAAAAATTCAAAGTTGTCCAAGATCTGATACCAAATAAAAGGAAGTCGGGTAGGATTAGTATCTTCCAACACTAATATGAGTAGAGGAGATTTACATAATTTCTTTAAAAAACACCTTTCATAGTTACATATTCAAATAGATGTAGATTCAAATTTAAACAACATAAAGACAATGTAAATCATAACGCAATGTTTACATGGGAAAATCATTTTGAGAAAAAATCCACACTCCAAAACACACAACTCAACTTGTATTATCAAAAAGTAATAGTTACAATACAATCTCAAGAGAAATTCTTAGGAGTCTTCACACTATGACAAAACTCTAGAGAAACTTTGGTAGCATAGCGACATCTTTGCAAAACTTCAACTTGTCATCTAAAAAATGCACTAAGTCTGCAAGCATTTATAATGATGCAACATAAAACAAGGCGCCAAAAAATTTCCAAAATCATATCCCATGCCCAAGGTGTGAACATGAGTCTATTATGACATGTTGTAATAGTCAAGACTCATTAATTATACAATCTTTTAAATTCAGTACCTATCTCCACAAAATTAGCTTCCACTTGACATGCAAGACACCGCTACACATGCAACTACCACATACAAACTTGGGTACCCCCATAAATGTAGCCTGACTATCATAGTGTGAATTGGATACTATCATATATGACTCTTAAGGCTATCATATCCTATCATAGTCATTTTTCATAGTCTTCCATAGTCATGACATACAAACTTATGAAAAATGCAACCAAATTATCTTATAGTGCAGTCCACAAGGTGGGGCACCTATTTCCACCAAATTAAGATGCATGTCATCCTAGTCACCTACCAAATAAGTTGCAACCTCACCGAAGTAGGTCCCACAAAATGACCTTATAAGAATGGCTTAAAATAAATGCATAGGCTAAAATTAATAATTAAATAACAAATTAATGCTAGGACGTGAAAAGCTTGAGACACCCTAATCCCAACACAAAATAGTCCTTGGAGATCACATCCTAAATCTTTCATCCAATATTCCTCATGTCTCCAATCCCTCACCTAATCACCCCCATACTCTATTTAATAAATTCCTTATATTTTCATCCCTATCACAAAACTTGGTTCTCCCTTGTTATTGGTTTCAAGCTTCCAATCCACCTATCCAAAATCCCCCATAATCTAGCTAATCCAATCCAAAACATAGTCCATACAAATGCAACAATCCTAATCCATACAATCTTTCTATGTAATATAGCGCATCATCCAAAATATTCCTTGGTTTTGTTCCTAGTATTATTATAAACCTTTATCCTTTTTAGTCACATTATCATTATCATGATATATCTTTCCAATTGTCATGTTATTTTTGGGATGTTTCCTTCCCATATCAATAACATTATCATCATCAATCAATCGATCAATCAATTTTTAGCTTGATTAGGGGCTATATCATGTTTGTCTTTATACCATTGTGTGTGCTTTGTTGATTTATTATGCATACCTTAAATTAATTTACATTTTTCATGGTCCTTATAGTATATATCACCCCATAAATAGACAAAAAACATCAACATGTGCTTTCAAACCTTCAAAGAATGCACTTGAAACATGTTCTTTTAAGGAAAAACCATAAAAATCATGTCAACCTTAATAAAATACAGTTGAAGCAATCCTTTTCCATTGTAAAAATTTTCCTATCAACCATCACTTGTCTCAAACGAGATGTTTTCTTCCTAAAACTAGACACTTGTCTCATATGGTATGTTTCCTTCCCTAAACTAGACATGATCCAAATCCATCTTTTAGTCTTTTCCACACCTTGGCATAAGTTATTACTATTGTTTTTCATTAGAGAGTTGCTTTTATTTTTCTTTGGTTTATCTTTTCAATATTTTGATCTTTCTTTTGATTTCTCTTTTGACCCACACTATGGTTACTCAAGGTCACCACAATTAGTTCATATCATGGTGTGATTTGAATGGTATACATTGGGGCACAGTCTATTATTTTTGTGCCATGTTTGATGGTTGTTCTCTCATTGGACCCACCAAGGCCACATACCTTGTGATGTGTAGGGAACTTATGTATATTGTGTGGTAGTTTGGTTGTCATTGATGTCAAAATTTCTACAAAGAATGTTGTAGTCTAGTTGTTTGGTTGCCAAAGTCTCTAAGAAATGCTCTGCATTTCTCTACTAATGATGTTTTTGTAATGGTGTGAATTTGAACCCCTTGTAAATTCCACATTTACATACCTCCTACCTTAGAGAATTAAGTCCGATAATGCAATTCCACACTCTTCATCCATTTTCCATCCACTTGGAAACCTATTTTCATGTCGGTGGGGTATATTTTGTTTGGGATGCTAGCACGGTGCACAGACATCTATGCGGAACGTTGTCATCTTAATAGGATTCCCACCTCTAGAATCTATAGAAGTGTTACACTACTCCATTAGATGTGCAGTGCAACATATCCTACCCTTTGGACCAACTTTGAATGACTCTTTTTCCTCCATTTTCACCTTCAAATGAATATCTCTTCCATTCTTTCACTCTCCTTGATCATCTTCACACATTAGAAAACTTTCTGCACTCTTATCACAACATTCTCAAGTTCTACCACCTCCATTGAAGCTGCAAGTGGGTATTTTTTTGGCTCACTCTCTTCTTTGTTGTAGCAACATTGATCTTTGATAGCTTGCGAGCTCGCTCCTTCTCCCATATGCCTTGAGCGCATGTGGTTGAAGCTGATATCACTCCATCTTATTTTTATCTTGCATTATCATTTTAATATTATAGCATATTATTGTTCAACGTATTACTTGGTATTTTTTTTCAATATATTTCTTTATCACATTTCTCTAATCATGGTGTTATGCCTTGCATAACCACCCCATTTTAATTTTTAGTCAAAATGGGTCCCCCTTTGTGTTTGTTTGTCCTTAGTGTTTTTGTTTAGGTCTTAGGAGTTGTTCTTTTTCCTCCTAAGTCCTTGTTCCTTTTGTCTGGTGAAAGCAGAACCAAAATGGAAACTGGGCTCAGAACTTTGTGAAAGTTCCAAGTCTGGATTTGGTTATGATTCCAGCCCCGTTCTTGCCTTGTTGGTTTTCTTTGTCTATTTGGTTTTCCTTGCACCCTTGGGTTCATTTCTCCCTTGATTTTTCTTTTGTTTTTCTTGTGGTTTCTTTTCCTCCTAGTGGAAGTGGAATCAAAAACGAAACCAAACTTGGAACTTTGCAAAATTTCTAGATCTGGTTTTGGTTCTGATCCTGCTCCTATTGTTTTTGTTTCTATTTTTGGTCTCATTTGTGTTTTGTTTGGGATGGGTTTCGTTCCAGTCCCGTTTCCTTTTGTTTTCCTTTTCTTGTTTTTCTTGTGTCAGTGTTTGTTCCTTTGGTGGGAGTGGAACCAGGATCATAACTAGATCTAGAACTTTGCAAAAGTTCTAGATCCAGTTTTTATTCCGATTCCGCCTCTATTCCTTTGTTGTCGTTTTCCTTGCCATAGGACTGAAGCCAAAACTAGAATAAAATGCAAAGCTTACATCAAGTTCCTGTTTCCATTTTAGCTGTGCTTCTGCTTTCGCTTTACCTCTGACATATGCAAATGTTGTGTACTCGTCCCCATTTCCATTCTGCACTCGATCAACCACATTAATTACTTTATTTACAAGCTCCTCACACATGCGGAATGAATTTTAAACCTTAATCAAGGTTAATTGGCTCATTATCTTTCTTGACTAAGTTTTTTTGGTGAATCAGAGCTGAGAAAGCATGAAAGAGGAGCACAATTTGGTCAATAACAAGCATCTGCAAGTGGATTCAAATTGAGTTTCATCTTGTTTAGTAGCATTCTGAGGTAGGTGGGTTTTCACCCTGTCCCATTTTGTTTGTTTTCCCATTTCATGTTCGTAGTGTTTGTCGCGCATTCATGAGACCTTTCTCATGAATCTTCACAAGTTTGTGTTTGTGTTTCACTTGGTTTTTCAGTTTTTTATTTTGTTTTTCCTTCCATTTCCTATTTTATTTTTGTCTTTTCTCGTTTGTTTTTGTTGGTCTGCTGTCATTTTCCCATTTTGGTGGTATCCATACTGTTGTGCCCTAGTTTCACTTAAGGTTTCATTTTTTAAGGATCTCATGTTCTTTAAAAGGTTGGAAACCTGTTTGATGACCCTTCTGATCTTATTCCTATTTTGATTCAATGACTTTCATGTCAGGTTTTTGATGCTCTAATTTCTTGAGTCAACAGGTTGTGCAAACTAGGGTTTGTGCATCGTCTCTTTACAATATCGTGCCCTAGGTGGCTCGATCCCACCCCTATCTTGTCAATGATCAAGTCACGCCTTTATTCTAAGTCTCCTTGTGCCTTCCTGTGACCTTGTCCCAAGTTGTTATAAGCATTTGGCCAATTTTGCTTTGTGTTTAATGATAAGGTAGTGGAAGCGGAGCCAAGAATGAACTCAACTATTGAGAATGTGCATAAGAGTTTAGGTCTGATTTCAATCCTGCTCCCAATAAGTTTTTATCTCCATTCGGCATCCTTTTATTTTGGTGGAAGCGGAATCGAAATGAAACTAGACTTAGAACTATTGAATAGTTCTAGGTCCGGTTTCTGTTCCAATCCCAGTTCCTATTCAAATATTGACCTTGACCCTGAACGCACCTTTGTTAGAAGATTTATAATTCCTAATCTCTTCCTAGTTCTGCCTCCGATAAGTTTCAAATTTTTCTAAGTATGAGAGGCTACCTAGGGAAGGATATGAAAATATCAAAGGTAATCTTCTAATGTGGATTTTCATGCTTTCTGTTGGTCTAATCCAGGGTTTTTTTGTAGGAGCAAGCAATGTCAAGAGCGTCTGGAGAAGTTTCACAAGTGGAGGGCTAGGCCACCGAGTGTTCAAGGAAAGTGAAGCCTAAGAAGATAAAGGTGGAGCAACTTCCCTATACCTTGAGATACAAGCACAAGGATGCTACTCTCACTACAAGAAAGTTAGACTCAGAATGGGCTAATATTACCGATACTAATCTAGGCCCATTAAATTATGAGGAGTTGTCGGTAGACACTTTCTCTGAAGATATAATTGGGAGAACTGAGATGATAGACCAATCTGGGCTGGCAAATGTGACTATTTTCCAACTATTAGTTCAGTTTCTAGAGCTTATAATCATAGTAGAAGGGGATTACAACCCTGAAACAAGGCAATGCATGGACCTTCAAGGAATTGTAATCATTGATCTCTCCCAACAAATGATGAAGTTTATGTTTAATACACCTACCCCTTAGAACCCTAAGCAATTGAATGAGGCAGATGCATTGCAATTATTCAGCGAGCATAAAGAAACCAATAGGGCTTACATGAACAAGAAATGGTTAAAGGTTGAAAAGAAGTCTATAACTAAAGTTCCAGATCAAACTAAGAGGGGAGACTTCCAAAAGGATATTGGTGAATTGATCATGATATTGTCCAGGGTATTTGGGAAAAGAGATTTTGCATGCTTCAAGGAGTGAATGTTTCCTTTTATTGAAGCAATTTTGAGTGGAAAGCAACAATTTGATTGGGTAATGATCTTGTCAGACAACCTCCACAATCAAATGATCAAATTAAATCAAACAAATACCTTCTTCATGACTTCATATGTTGTCTATGCTGCTGCAAGGATGGGTATATTTCCTAGATTGAATGTAGTAGGAACATTAGGGGAAGCTCCTGGACAGAAGAAGGCATGGGAGCATTATGATCAATTAACATTGCAAACATTAGAGCTACATTATAGAAGGGTTAATGATGCATTCCTTTATGTCATCATTAATCGGTTGACTGGAGATGTTGGATATAGGTTGAGTAGAGATGCTAGGGACTTCATTGCTGAATGGGGACGTTGGAATATCCAATACCCAAAGTTCTCTTACTTTCAGTTGGAAGGATTTGATGGACATCCTCACTTACTCCCAAGATGTTATAATGATAGGATTGTCCTCATGGAACTCATATATCAAGCCTTGGTGGTCAATGGAAACTTTGGAAGTAAACACAAAATAGGATGCCACAAGTTTCCCATGAAGTTGGGAGAATACAATTGTGCTCATATTGTGGCTACAAAAGTAGTATGTAATGAGTTGAGTCACTTAAGGTTGGGATTGTATACATCCCAAAATAATTTTGATCCAAAACTTAAGATGAATGGTTTGCTTCCTACCGTTTTTGAGAAACATTATAACCTGTTGGAGGATTTTTGAATGGATTTACAAGATGAGTATGATGTTAGAAAGAGAAGCTATGAAAGGCTTCATATCCCATCGATGATTGAGTTTTGAGTAAAAGAGGACATTCCTGATACACTATTTGATGATGGTGTGGTTTTGGATCTCGACTATGAGGCAGAAAACATTGGTACCAAGGACTTGGACCCCATCAATTAGGATGAGGAAGAATTTGTTAATATTAGACAAGATTTCTAGGATAGTAATGGATAGAAGTATCCAATGGGTAGTGATGAGGATAAAGGAACCAGAGGCTCAAACTTCAAAGAAGAGGAAAGCACAAGGCACCCAAGGATACAAGAGAACAAAGAGGAGAACAACTCCTAAAGAGAAATTGGAATATCTCCCTCCTAGCTTTGGAGGAGAGGCTGGTCCAGAAATACCTGCCCTAGATAATCATGAGCCATAAGGAGAAGAAACTACAACAACTGTAGAAGGAACTTCATCCCAACCTTCTCTCCTAGGAGAATCTACTGAGGAGACACCTGCAGGTAGTCTTAATGAGCAAGTAGAGACCCTTAAGGGGAAGGAAATGGAAATTGAAATTCATGACATTGATACTGATTCAAAGGTCACACATTCAAATAGCGAGCCTCCCAAAGTTGTGTTTGTTGAGAAAATTGGAAATGTTGAGGAAGAACATGTGTTGACTCTGGAGGACCAGTGGAAAATATTTGAGGATGCAAAGAGAGAAGCAGATGCTAAAGCCCAAGCTGAGGCACTTGCAAGGAAGAAAAAAGTTGACACCGAGGCACAAGCTAATGCACTAGCCAAACAATAGGAGTTAGAGGTTAAGGCCAAAGCTGAAGATATTGCAAGGTAGCACAAGGAGAAGGAAGATTTCCTACAACAATAAAAGGAAGAAGAGCTGAAACACAAGGAGGAAATAGATAAGTTAGCTCTATTGCAGAAAATCCATGAATTGGAAGAAGAAAAGGCTCAACAAAGAAGAGAGAGAGAAGGCATGGAATCCAAGTTCAAGTCTATAGAGGAAGCTCGAAGAAAGAAGGATGAAGATGAGCTCTTGCTAAAGAAATTGGAAGCAAAAGAACAAGCCAAGCATGAGCAGGAAGTAGCCAAGATGTGGAAAAAAGTTAGGAATTGGAGAAGCAAAGAGATGACATGTATGAGCAGAGGATATTGAAGGAGGAAAGAGAGAAGGTTGAAGCTAAGAGGCTTGCAAAGGAAGTAGCATAAGAGGATCAAAAAGAGGTTGATTCTCAACCTAAGGTAACAATTTTGCAACCTCTCTCCTCTACCACTTCTTTGTCAAAACAAGTGGTTACTATTCCTACTGCCCCAACATGGTTGAAGCTTAATTTGGAGAAAAAGAAAATAGTCTAGCCCCAACCTTTGAATTGGGATGAGATGATGAAAGAGATTGAGAAGGAAAGGCCCAAGAAAAAGGCTAGATCCATCCACTCCACCAAATTGAGTGATGTTGGAGAGATTGTAGTTGAATATACCATTCCTATGGTGGATAAGGATAGGTCAGAGATGCAGTTGAAGGATTATTAGCTAGGGACTATGAACTTGGGAAGGCCTACAAGAAATCAGAAAATGGACTTAATTGATATTGTAGCATCCTCCACCAAGTCAAGAATGGTAAAGGACAAGCAAAGGAAAGATGAGCTCAAGGATCAATTAGATCAACTACATAACTTCTTAAAGGACCTATTCTCTCTTGTTTCTATACAATCTACTACTCTTACAACACCCATTTTGTTAAGTAAGAAAGAAGCTGATGACCTTGTTGAAATGAGAAGCAAGGTAGGGATGTTGGATAGATGGGTTGATAGGTTGAACCAAGAAATGGAAGATTTTCTTGTTCAAAGTTATAAAGCTCATGATGTAGTGACATGAATTCACATGCCAAGGATCTTGGGAAACAAGAAGAAGAATATAGAGAACATACAAAGAAGTTAAAGGATATCAATAAGTTTTCAAAAAAACTTTGTTGGAGCAGTCCATCCTTGAGGAGGATAATGTAGATTTTATTGAAAAGACCATCAACATTATTAGGTTATGTTCCTCAATCATTTTTTATCATAGGAATGAGGTACAACAAGTTGGGAAAGATTTGAATGAACAAATTGAGGAGTTGGAAGTAGTCATTGCTATTCTTGTAAATGAAGACATCCTTGTGAAAGATGGCCTCCCTCTTGACAAACTTAAGGAAAAATGGAATTGTAGGATTGAGGAGGCAATGCATAAGGGGGATGATGGTGATGAATTGTTGATTGATAGACTTATGGATATCAAGGAAGAGATAAAGGCTGCTAGAAGAGAACTTATTAAAGTTGGGGATATGCAAGAGTTTGCTTCTGTAGAATTGAAAAGAATAATGTTTGAAGATAGTTGGGTGGACGGGCCAGATAAATATGTGCTCCAACAAGTGTTTACTAATTATATGATGAGTACATGCTTGAGCAAAAAATGTAGGAAAAAAGTGGTAGTGGAATGTTTTTTTTCCTAATGGACACCTAATGACATGGTCAACTAGACAACTCTCTCTCTTTCTCTCCTATTTTGCAGGATCATGACACGAACCCAATGCAATTTGAAATGAGTCAAAAGGAGTTAGTATGCTCAAGTTATGCAAAGTCAAAGGTTTGGTCAAATAGGGTACTAGAGCAAACAAAAGGGAAAAAATTGATCATTGCAAACATGTCCAAAAATGGCATCCCAATGAAGAGCTCGTCGCCATGATTCTGACACTGTTGGTTTTGTTGAAAATGAAGTCCGTATGCAAAAGTTACGCCAAGTCAAAGTTTTAGTCAAAAGGGCTGACTAGTCAAAATGATGACATAAACATGTGATGTGGCAAGTGGTGACGTGGTAGTGGTGATGTGGTAGGTGGTGACATGGCAGCAAAATCAATAAGTAACAATGAATCACATGTTGACACATGGCAGTATGGTAGCCAAAGTGAACCAATCACAAGTTGACACATGGCACCTCCGTGGATTGGGAAGTTTGTTAAAATTTTAGTTGAGGGAATTGAATCCACAACCTCCTCGTTCCTATTTTGAAGCTCCACCAATACACCATCCAATGTTCTTGGAATAGAATAGATGGCAATTTCTATTTATTATGGAGCTAAAAGCCGAAATTCTCACCCCCTATAATTAAAGATTAATCTCTTTAAAAATGAAAAGCTCGACAGCATGATAAAAATAAAGGGCTTAAAATGATATTAAATATATTTTAAAAATTTCCTAAGGAGATAATTAGGGGTTTTAAAGATTTTTTTAAATATTTTTAAGGATCTTAAGAGATGTTTAGAGGATTTTAAGGGATTTATTATCCTTTAAAAATTTAAAACACAATAATAACAAATCAAATCCCTTATAATCCCTAATTAATAGTTTGAAATCTTTTTAGCCCAAAAACATGATAAATTAAGGGCTGAATAAAATATTAAAAAGATTGTCATAAATTTTTAAATTGATTTTAAAAGGGCCTTTTAATATTATTTTGTAAGCCCAAAATTATAATTGCCATTTATTTAAACGGGTGTATTATTTTTTAGGGGATTTATTGTTGTAATTGGGGATTTTTGGTAGATTGTAAAATCCCATGGTTATGACCCATATTGGGAAAAATTTTATGTATAAAAAGCGCAGAATTTTAGCCTTAGGGGGTCATTGTGAATTTATAGGTGATGACTGAAGGAGAAAGAGGGATACTGATAAGCTCTCAACAATTGCAGGCTTAGTTTGAGGCTCAAAGCTTTGTATGAGTTTTGAGAGAACTATGTAAAAGCTTTCTTTGTAAGGAATTTATCACTCTAATGTCTGGAGTAAGGTCATTTGTGTGAAGTGCCTTCTTGAATCCTTGGTTAAGGCTTATATGTAAACACTTGTGAGAAGGTCCCAACATCTTGCATGAGAAGGAATAGACCGATTCATGTTCAAACAGATCCAGAGACGTAGCTAGAGTTTGGTGAACTCCATTATCAAATCTCTCTCTCTCTCTCTCTCTTTTGCTATATGGTTTTATTAGCTTATGTGATTTTAATGTGTTTTATATGTTCATTGGTTTTACTATTTCACATGCAAACATGTCGGTAAAAGATCTTGTTATAAATCTGATTCAAGGTGTAATAAGAAAATTCTAAGCATTGATTTAAAATCAAGCTTGGTATCATAGCCAGTTTGACAAGTTTTGCAGAAGTGAATGTTAATAAGTTTGCCAGTTTTATCAGTTTGCTAGCTTTTTGAGTCTGTGTACAAGCTTGACAAGTGAACATATTAAAACAAAGATGGCATCGGATAAAGGGAAATCTTCAAGGATGATATTGACTACATCCATGGTGGATGCCATTCTTTTAATGAAAAGAATGATTGAAGAACTCTACCGAGACCATTAGGAAAGCTTTGAAAGGCTTCAAGAGCTTGAAGAAGCCAAGCAACACATTCAGTCGGAGAATGTTGATCTCAGAGGGTTGCTTGAAGAAGCAAACAATGAGAAGCAAAGGTTGCAAGAGATGATGCAAAAGGTCATGGAGGAGCAGAATAGGAGAAGTCCTCTCATATAAGAGAATGCTAGCATATGTGCATTTTGTCTACATTTGAAGGATACTTCCTCATACTCCCCGCTCACTTTGAATGATAGTTTGGAAGCATCATCTGCAACAAAATTCACTACAAAGAGTCTTATAGAGGTTAAGAGGAGATCTCGTTATCAAGGACTAAGATATGGAGAGACTAGAGAATCCTCCAAAGCCTCTAAAAGGAAAAACTCTCCTGTAAACGCTTCAGACTACAGTAGTGGAAGTGAATACAATTCCTCTCTAAAGAAGGAATCCAAGAGGAAGGACAAAGCCCAAAGCTACTGCACTCACTACAGGATAAGTGGGCATTGGATTGATAAATGTTGGAAGCTACATCCAGAGTTTCATTGCTAACCAAGGTCCATCGAGAGACCCAACCAACAAGAGGTTGTAGAGGTGGAGGAAAAACCTGAGGCTACTATCCCTAAGGCAGAGAAATATCAACTGGAGGAGTAACCAACAAAGGAAAGTTCTTTTGCTCAGCTACTTAAGAGTTGGGAAACTCTTTTGCCAAAATAATTGTATCAAATTTATTCTTTTTTTTTAATCACATTTGTTTCATTGTGATAATAAGTTACTTGATGCAAATAGACATGGTTTGGTAATAAACCCATTATGCAAGTATTTGCATGAAGTTTTATTTCTCTAAGATTGAGATTTTGTAAGGATTTTGAAGCCATATTTCTTGTAATCAAAAGGGAAAATACTTGTAGAATTATTTATGCAGGTTAAGACTTGTCGCTTGCAAATTTCTTGAGTAACCCAGTGGGTGACACAATTCTCGATATGTCACTAGCTTCTATTTAAGGAGAGAATTTTGTAAAAGATAGATGGACTATCTATCCAATTGATCACTTCAAACTAGGACTTAGAGTTGTAGAGAATGGTCAAAAGTGACTTTTATGTTTTCAGCTTGAAGACTCAGTCAGATGATGATCGAAGCCCTTATAGGCCTCCTCAGTAGCCTTGTTGCTACCACAAACAGAGACATAGCTGAATGGTGAAGCCTTTAATTAGCCATTCCAAAGAATAAAGGTGAAGGAATGTATTGGGATGAGGCATAATTTACCATTTCTTGGGTGATTTGTAAGCAAGGAGGAGAATCAGAGTTGTGCCAGAGAAGATGGCTAGGTAGAGATGCAGAATGAGAAACACCACTGTGAGAAGCACCGAGAGACAAGTTTATCATGCTCGGTATTCTTCTTACATTTGGTATGATTTTTTTTTGTTTTGGACTGCATTCTAATGAGTCTTAAATTCCTAGGGTTTCTGAAATGTAAGACCCCTAGAGGGCAGATGTGGCAATAGGAAAACTCATGTTGACAATGCATTATGGAAGTGTAAGACCCTCACAAGCAGATGTAGCAATGTTTGCTTCCTAGTATTGTCAAAGTGTAAGACCCCTAGAGGGCAGATGTGACAATATCCAGGTGTAGCCAAAATCTAAGACCCCTAGATGGAAAATATGCCTAAGAAAGCTTGGAAGCATGGTGGAACCAAGACCTAGAACTAGGATTAGAGCCAAGTTGTCGAAGGTGAAGTCAACAGTTGTACTATAGTGGAACTTCGAAGGTGACAATAGAGTTGATCTAAGGTAGGGTACTGAAGAGTTCTAAAAGTCAACTTTTGGAGACCAAAAGTTCTTCAGTGGGGAGGATTGATCTAGGTGGATCTCAAAACCTTGAAAATTCAACTATTCCAATTTCCCTTCTAATCAACACCATGGTGAAGAGCTTGGTGACACGAACCCAATGCAACTTGAATGAAGTCAAAAGGAATTTGTATGCTCAGATTATGTGTAGTAAAAGGTTTGGTCAAATAGGGTACCAGAGCAGACAAAAGGGAAAAAATTGATCATTACTGTGAACCAATATCCTATACCTGCAAGAACACAACAAATGAACACATTAATAAGATTAAATGCAAGTTAGAATAGATATTCCCCATAAAATCCATTTATCAATGCTCAAAATAGGAAAATGAAAGCAATACAATGAGAAATCAATAAAAGAGATTAAATCCTATGAAAGAAATGTAAATTATTGATCCTATGGGGGAGTTGGTGCTAATTTGATGTAGAAATTGGCCCTTTCCCAACTCTTTTGCAAGCTTTAATGATGAATATTCTATTTATTATGGAGCTAAAAGCCAAAATTCTCACCCCCTATAATTAAAGATTAATCTCTTTAAAAATAAAAAGCCCGACAACATGATAAAAATAAAGGGCTTAAAATGATACTAAATATATTTTAAAAATTACCTAAGGAGATAATTAGGGGTTTTAAAGATTTTTTAAAGATTTTTAAGGATCTTAAGAGATTTTTAGAGGATTTTAAGGGATTTATTATCCTTTAAAAATTTAAAACACAATAATAACAAATCAAATCCCTTATAATCCCTAATTAATAGTTTGAAATATTTTTAGCCCAAAAATATGATAAATTAAGGGCTGAATAAAATATTAAAAAGATTGTCATAAATTTTTAAAGGGATTTTAAAAGGGCCTTTTAATATTATTTTGTAAGCCCAAAATTATAAGGGCCATTTATTTAAACAGGTGTATTATTTTTAGGGAATTTATTGTTGTAATTGGGGATTTTTGGGAGATTGTAAAATCCCATGGTTATGACCCATATTGGGTAAAATTTTTATGTATAAAAAGGGAGAAATTTTAGCCTTAGGGGGTCATTGCAAATTTATAGGTGATGACTAAAGGAGAAAGAGAGATACTAATAAGCTCTTAAGAATTGTAGGCTTAGTTTGAGGCTCAAAGCTTTGTATGAGTTTTGAGAGAACTATGTAAAAGCTTGCTTTGTAAGGAATTTATCCTTCTGATGTCTAGAGTAAGGTCATTTGTGTGAAGTGCCTTCTTGAATCCTTGGTTAAGGAGAAGGTATCTCGTACATAAACACTTGTGAGAAGGTCCCAACATCTTGCATGAGGAGTAAAACGATTCATGTTCAAACAGATTCAGAGATGTAGCCAGAGTCTGGTGAACTTCGTTATCAAATATTTCTCTCTCTCTCTCTCTCTTGCTATATGGTTTTATTAGCTTCTGTGATTTTCATGTGTTTTATATGTTCATTGGTTTTACTAATTCACATGCAAACATGTTGGTAAAATATCTTGTTATAAATCTAATTCAAGTTGTAATAAGAAAATTCTAAGCACTAATTTCAAATCAGGGAAAGATTAAAACATGGCTAGGGCCGCTAGAGTTAAAAAAATAGGTATATGCTAGAAAAGGATCAGACATGCATAGAGTTCATCCATGGCCTTACCAACTTAATGGAGGAATATGTCCCTTCATAAAACCCTAGGCCAAGTATTACCCGAGGTCATGTGCTCGACGCTTATGAAAGATAGATTGGCATCTTGATGCCTATAATATTAGTATGCATGGCTAAGACAGGCCCTTTTTTCAATGTCTTTGAACCTGCTCCACCTCCTACCATCAAAGTGAGCATAATTCCCCTAGGATTCAATGTCCTTCCTCCTAGGGGCAATGTTGGCTTTGGCAGGGGGATTTCTAGTGGAATGGAGGCTAGTGGTTCTGGTATATCTAGTGCTCTTGGTGGCTTCGATAATGGCTCTGTCAGCAGCTACAGTGGTGGCTATAGCTTTGGTTCTAGTGGTGACTCCACTAGTCTTATTTCTTCATCTAACCCTATTTTGAATGCCTTGCTACAAAACAAGGGTCAAATGCAAAACCAGTTGGCGAGTCTGTCCCAAGCCTCTGCCCAACTGATATTTCAACCTTTCTTCTGACATAACCCCTTGTTGGTGGCATTTGTAAACACTCCTATCCCTCAAGGGATGGAGATTCCTAAATTCGAGAAGTACATTGGTAAAGGATACCCACAAACACACGTATTGACCTTTAATGCGATGTGTACTAACTTCTTTCACCATGATTCCTTTGATGGCCAAATTATTTCCTTGATCTCTCAAGGACACAACACTAGAGTGGTATTGTTCCTTGCCTGATAATTCCATATTCTCATTTGATCAACTTGTTAACCAGTTTCTCTGGTAGTTCTAGGCTAACATTGGGTTGAAGATGGCCTTTTTGGACCTTGTCCGATGTAAGCAAGGAGAGCAATAGAAGATTACTGATTTCATTGCTCAATATCAAACACTTTTTTCATAGATTTCTTACCCGCTACTCGACTCAGATGTGTAGAAGGTGTTCACTGGCAACCTACAAAGGTCTTGGAAAGAGAAGTTTTCCTTCATGAAGTATCCTTCTTTCATGCATCTATGTGTAACATTGCGAGAATAGTAGTAGACGATGTATACACCTAAAAAATGGTCTAGATAATCTAATTAATTAAATACGATTTATTTGATTAATTGACTCCTTTAATTCATCTACTTATAAATAAATAGAAATATTTATTTATATAGTTCACATTTAATTCTTCTATCTTTACCATTTTATTTCATCTTAATTAAATAAACAAATTTAATTTTTTGTTTTATTTAATTATTAAATTCTCCTATTTTAATCACATCATTCTATCTAAATTAAATAAACAAGTTCATAAACATTTGCTTTATTTAATTACCACATTTCTTCCATCTTAATTTAATAAACAAATTTCTATATATTTGTTTTATTCAATTAAATAGCTTCTTCTACTAATTTGAATAAATCAAATATTCAAATGAAAGTGTATTTCTACAGTTAATTTCCTCATTTCATTCATTGTATCTACCTACCAAATTAGATATTTGATATCTAATTAATTCAACTCAAATTTTCACGAGAAAATTTGGAGACAAATTGGAGACAAATTTGCAGGAAAACTTCATCTTCTTCCATTGATCATTCCTATCCTTTGGCTGAGTGTTTTTGTGGGGAGGAACAATCTCCATAATCATCTCAAGCTTCTTCATCTTTCACCATTGAATTCTTCATATCAAATCCAGACCTTTGCTTTGCCACCCCTTCACAAATATGTTGTCGGGAATCTATAAAGACAACCTCTGTCTATAGGAAAAGGATCCCAACTTTGTGAAAAATTACTCTGCAAAAATACATTTATAACTTTTGAGCAATTTGACATTTATCAATTTAGGAATCATTTCAATTATTTAGTTTATTATCATGTCTTTCATTATATATTTCATCTTAATATAGCTTTCATTATCATATCACAACATATAGTTTTCATTATCAACAATCAATATCATAGCTTTTACATCATATAGCTTATCATTCTCATTCTCTAGATTGAAATTTTAGCAGTCACAATGCTTACAAAATCTGAGAGCCCTGTGATTTAATAAATCTTTGGAGATAGAGAGCAATATGACACTTTCAGTAGATTCTTGCTTCAATTAGATTAATCATTGTTTACATCTATTGATATAATGTCTTATTGATTGTGTTGATTATCATTTACTCATATTTTACTCACACATAAATTGGCGCCCACCATGGGGCCCAAAAACCCCATTTTTAACATATTTTTTTTAAAAGTATGCTTGCAAGCTTCTGACGAGTTTTGTTTTAGTGTGATCGAGAGTTTTTGTGGCGCATACGACAGATACTTTAGTGCATCTGAGCACTGTTATGACGCATCCACAAAATACTCTGGCACATACAGCCCCTATTATGGCACATCCAACTTTCTATTTCATCAGTCAAGGGTTTTCTTTCAGCGCTTTGACCCTTTATTTTAACACTTTGATCAAATTCTATAGCGCATATACCTTTTGTTTTAGCGCATTTAAATTTTGTTTTAGAGTATTTAATGACTATTGTAGCGCATCGGTTTGTTTTTGCATATTTTGAAAAAATCTAAGGATTAATAACTATTTTCTTAGTTGCAGGTACAAAAACACGCTGTCAAAGACAATTGTGAAAAAAAAATTACGTCGGTCAAAGACAAAAACTTGCAAATTACTAATAATGTTTGCATGGATTTTAATTTGATTATTGTTTTTTTCCTTTCATTAAGATAATGAATCTAGATTAATTAATCAACTAGTTTGAACCCCATGTTCTCTATGTTTCAAAAGCAATAGGCATATGCTCTCCCCTTAACTGGGTGATTAGAATGATAGACTTGCTATCCTGCTTTATTAAATCCTTTAGAAGGCTTGTTGTAATGGGAAAAAGTACTCACCCTATGGGAACGACCTAAGTGGGAACAACCAAAGCCAAGTTTTCCAACCCACTCTAATCAAAAGTGAATTTGGGGAAACCCACAATTCAATGGAAGTGTGCAAGTTAACCATCCCAAAAATATTTGTTCTAAAGATTGGGAGGTCTCCTGAGGGAGTTTATCATTTGCAACTTTGAACGGATACCCTATCTACGAGCTTTAGTGTAGAATCCAACCATGTCAATTTCTGAACACTTTTTATATCACAGTGCAAGGGGAGGGAATAATTTTCCCCCAAGACACTCACCATATAACTATTAGAGACCCTAGCCAAAAATGGAGGATTCAACTTTGGTTAAGACTTGGGAAAGGAAAAAACACGAGCACCCTCTAGGGAGTGACAGGGCTGTGTGAGATGACATAGTTGCAAGATGTGGGCTGTGATATTCTAAGTGACCTACTTGACAATTAGAAAAGTGCTTGGACTGTCTTTATTTGTGTCAAACCTGTGGAAATTGAAAGAATCAAACTTGATTCTAGAACACTCACTACATGTTTAATACATAGAATATGAAACAACTGTTTACAATTTGGATTTTGTGTGTGAAGTTATTTTCAAAGGTATCATCCAATTAGATCATCAAACTTCGAGATTTACAAGCAGAACACCCCTCCAAAAATTCATTTGGTCAGAAAATTACTACCTGGAATTAATCTTTTTACTAAAAAAAAAGTAGAATTGGACAGAACTGTGAAAATACTGACAACTCCCAGATTAGTGCAACCAGCCTCTGTTTTAGCGCATCCACCTAGTCTTTTAGTGCATCTGTTGTCTAAACATATACACATCTACGTCCAGTTTGTCGACACATTCACCTAGAATTTTAGTGCGTTGAACCTCTGTTTTAGCGCATATACCCAATCTGTCAGTGCATCTACCCAGTTTATTAGCGCATATAATCTACTTGTCAACACATATAACCTATTTTTCAGTGCATATACCCAGTTTATTAGCACATTCAATCAGTTTACCAGTGCATTCACATTTTGTTTTAGTGCATCTGAGGTCTATTATAGCGCATCCACAAAATTAAAAACCAGAGAGTTATTTTTACCTCCTATCAAACTATTAACATCAGAACTCAGATCTTTGTCAGAAAAAAAATATTTTCTCAGTCCAACCAGTGTCTTAAACTTGGAAAAATAGGACCTTACAAGTCAAAATATTTCAAATTAAACCAAGATCTTACAAATTTTAAAGTACCTAATCATCAAACACAACTCTTGATTAGTACATTAAGTTTCATTATCAGGATCAATCATCCTACAATCACGAAACAAAGCAAAATAATCAAATTTTAACTTTGTCTCATCAATAGAATTTATCATTCTATTTGATTATGTTAACATCCATAGGCACTCATCCAAACAAAAGATAAAAGTTTAGTGAAAATAACAACACTTGTATGCCAATTTTGACAAGGTTACAAAGGAAGAAAGTTAGAGAAAAAGAAATTGAAACACTAAATACCATGGATGAAGAAAATCCCTTTCATAGATTCCACCAAAAAGATAGTAATGAAATAACACAAGAGGACATTCAAACTGCACAACCAAATCCTAACTTCCACCAATTCATGGAAAAAGTTTTAGAACAAGATATGGAAAATGACCTTTTGATGCTAGCTAAAGTAGGTGCAAAACTTCCAAAGGACTTTGACGTTAATCGATTGAAAGAAGCACCTATAACAGCTGAAACTGAACCACAAAACACACAACACACAAATCAAGTGAATGTCCTAACACATCAAATGGAAAACTTACAAAAATAACTTCAAGATATGCAAAAGGGAACCACAAAAAGGTACTCATTACAAGACATTTATCCCTATCCTTTTGATCCAAGTGTAGACATGATACCATTTCCTTGACATTACAAATTCCCAAAATATGACAAGTACAATGGTAAAACTGATCCAATAGATCATGTGAGGGAATTTAGAACCATGAGTTTAGAATTTTCACAAGAGGAAACTTATCTAATGAGGTTATTTCCAAGGATGTTAGGAGGTAAATGTATGGAATGGTTCTCTAAACTACAACTAGGAATTTGATCTTTTGAAGAACTAGTCAATAGGTTTATCTCACAATTCTCCTATAATATTCAACATGAGATAACAATAAAGGACCTTTACAATACAAAACAAAAGAAAGGTGAAACATTCCTCTCATTTCTACAATGATGGTGAAGGTTATTTGCTAGGTATCCTCATTCCATACTTGAAGAGGAAAAGATGGAACTATTCATTGACAACCTAACTAATGACATGAGTTACATGCTTGAACTACAATGCCCCCCTACATTTGAGAAAGTAATTGAAAACAGGCTCAAGATCGAAGAAGCCTTGGTCAAAAGAGGGGTAATAAAACATTACAATGAAGGATCAAACAATAAAAACTCCTCGAATCACTACAACAACAATGATAAACCCAAGTTTTGGAAAAATAAAAAAAAATATTGGTAACAATGATATTGCAAATGAAACACAAAATTCGAAACCAATATTTAACTTGATGAAAACAACTACAAAGACCAATCAAAACAATGAACAAAACAATAATCAAAACAACAATCCAAACAATGAAGAATCTAAACCAAAATCATATCAAAAACCATCAAATCAAAGAAGATTCACACCATTAGGCCAAACACTAGAATCAACAATGAGAGAACTTATTACACATGGACTTGTCACATTACTTGAAGCAAGAAATTGGGAACCAAGAGTCAAGCCATCTTGGTGGAATGATGCAGATTTATGTGACTTTCATAAAAAAAAAGGACATAAAATAAATGATTGTATGCAGTTGAAAAATCTAGTACAAGATTTGATTGACAACAAGAAGGTATTTGTAGAAGGACATCAAACAAAAAATCATCATAGTTCATATAAAAGTCCTTTACCAAATTATGAAAAGGGAGAATCTTCTTCTACAAACAATAAAGGTAAAAATGTAAATTACATTTATGATAACACTATTCATTGTATTTCTGCAGTTCATAAGAATGGTGTCGTTAATAATAAAACTGATAATGTCAAAATCAATGACATCATACCACTAAATTTGATCCCAAACATGGATACATCCGACAATCAGATCAATGTCATAAAAATAAGGGAAAACCAAGATCATCAACCAATCAATGTGACAACAAGGGGACAATCCAAGGTAATATTGAAAGGAGTTTCATATAAAACCATTGCTGCCCCATCCAATCAGTATAACATTGTCGATCAACTACAAAAAATACTAGCACAAATATCAATTTTTGAACTCCTTAAAATATCACCATCTCATAAGGAGGTTTTGGAACAAGCTCTTGTGGCCACAACAATACCCAATAATCTAGATGCTTGTCAATTCCAGGCTATGGTGGGACACTTAACCACACCTCGTGCTACCTATCATTTTTTGAACAAGATGATGTATCAATTACTCATCCACACAATGCTGCCATTCATATTGAAGTTTTAATCCATAAACATGAGGTAAAGCATGTCTTAATAGATGGTGGAGCTAGTTTAAACATTTTCACTTTGAAACTAATCCATGCACTAGGATATTCTGATATGCTATTGATTCTAGAAGGAAAATCACAATAAAAGCCTATGACGAAGAAGAGAGATCCTCCAAGGGATTGATTGTATTGCCTATTCAAGTGGGACCAATTGTGAATAATATTGTTTTCCAAGTGTTAGACAAAGAGATGACTTATAATATACTCTTGGGACGTCCCTAGATTCATGAAATGCAAGCAGTCCCTTCAACTTATCATCAGTATTTACAGTTTCCAGTCAATGGAAAAAAATCACTATTTCAACTAACTACAACAATCCCCAATATTGTAGCACACTTAAAATAGCTCGACACTTTTGTGCCCCATAACAGGGAAGCAAACACTTCTATTTCATCCAACTGTGAAAGACAACTAAACGTTGTATCTAAATGGGTTGAGAAAAAGGACCAGTCAAAAGAGACAAGTGTTGCTAACTCCAGTCCATCAAACAATGAAGCTCAACTGGATTCTCTATCACAACAATTCAAAGAAAAGATCTAGTTAAAAGGAAAAGGCATGGGAGAGTATTCCATTGAACAATCTTTATGTTTTTGACAGTTGTTGCCATCTCCAAAATCATATGGGTAGCCATCAACATCAACACAACCATCATCACAACCTACCACGGTTTTCAATGATATATTTGTAAAGGTAGATAATTTAGAGGATGAATATGAAGATACGGCCATCCTCAATTGGCTCTACAAAGATGAGGAAGCATCTACATTGACAAATATCAACATAAAGACAAATCAATATGGAAAGGGAAAAACAATATTAGAGAAAATGGGGTATGAAGGAGGACCTATTGGAAAAATAAAAGAAGGCATTGTAGAACCCATGCAACCTCTTACACTTCAGCCAAAGGACAAGACAAGACTAGGTTATACAGGGGAAACAAAAGAAGAAAAAACTCATAGAGTTGTAGAAAGAATCCTTCAAATTCAGGATAGTTTTGAAACAGATTCCAATGAGTATGAGTGGGATTCTTTATCTGAAGCATCATACAAGGACATACCAATTGATGTCATAAAAGAGTATGCATCCACACACAAGGAGGGAAAAAGCTCAGGGACTAGACCCCTTGTATTTGGATCACAAAATATCGATGACTCAAGTGAGGATGGACATATATCGAGTGAGATAGATGACTTGGAGGAGAGTAATATCATAGATCTTTACATCACCACTGACAACTTTGACAACATTGCTATCAGAATGCTTATTTCCATTGACATTAGCCAATTTGATGACCTTTTACCCTTAATGCATCCTTAACTTTCGACTGGGAACCAATTGAATCTATCAATATTCCTATATTTGCGAATGATGATGCTATCATAAATTTCCTTTGTTGTGACAAACCTAGAACAAGTTCTAATCATAATTCTCATAACGACACTTCAGGTCAGGAGGGTGTCAAATCTTTCAATTGCAAAATTGAAAACATGAATAATGGATCTCATGGTGAAAACCATTTAATGACAACATTAGATCTTGAAAAAGTAAAAATAAAGAACACATATGATGGTGAAAACCTCTCTGAGGCACCCAAAGATGGGAGATTTGATACCCTTCCAAAACACTATCATGAAATATCATCGGTATTGGTGGAGCTTACATAGTCTATCAATATTGGCACAACAGAAAAAGCAAAGAGTTTACATCTGGCAACATCTATGACTGAACATGAAAAGCCTGAATTCACCAAGTCCTTTGAAGAAAGAAACATTAACTTTGCTTAGTCTTACTCTGATATGCCATGTTTAGACCTAGACCTTCTAATGCATCATTTATCTCTACCATCTGGAATGAAACCTGTGAAACAAAAACTAAGGAAAAAGTTGTTAGATGCGAGATTCATCAGATCTATTGATTATGCTTAGTAGATTTCTAATATTGTACCTATTTCTAAACTGGATAATAGTATCAGAATATGTACTAACTTCAGAGATCTCAACAAGGCATGTCTAAAGGACGATTTTCCTTTGCCAAACATTGACATTATTATCAACTTAACAACATGACATTTCATGTTATCACTAATCGATGGCTTCTCAAGTTACAACCAAATAAAGATAACATCGGAAGATCAGGAGAAGACAACATTGACGTGTCCATGGGGAAAATTCTACTGGAATGTCATTCCTTTTGCTTTGAAAAATGCAGGAGCTACATATCAGTGAGCAATGACCACCATTTTCCATGACATGATGCATACTTTTATGGAAGATTACGTGGATGATATATTAGCAAAGTCATATACTAGAGAAGGACATCTGGAGATCCTGGGAAAAATATTTACCAGACTAGAGAAGTTCAATGTTAGATTAAATCCTAAGAAATGTGTGTTTGGTGTTACATCAACAAAGCTTCTAGGATACATAGTTTCAGAAAAGGGCATCGAAGTGAATCCCGCTAAGGTCAAGGCAATAATGGAAATTCTGCCGTCGAAGAATATCAATCAATTATGATATCTACAAGGTAGGCTACAATCTATCAGGAGCTTTATCTCCCAATTAGTGGACAAAAGTCATCCCTTCAATCAATTGCTACATAAGAATGTCTCTTTCAAATGGGATCAAGGAAGCGAAACAACTTTCAATCAAATAAATGAATATCTGATGTCGCCCCCCATATTGATGCCACCTACAGAAGATAGACCCTTATTAATATACATTGCAACAACTGAGATTTCTTTGGGAGCTCTATTAGCACAGGAAGATCCTAAGGGATAGGAACAAGCTATCTATTATATCAACAAGACTTTGAATGGTTATGAGATAAATTACAAATTCATCGAAAAAGCTTGTTTGGTGGTGGTATTTTCCACCCAAAAATTGCGACAGTACATGTTAACCCACACAGTCAAACTCATAGAAAAGATTGATCCATTAAAGTATTTACTCAGCAAGGCAACTCTAACAAGAAGAATAGCCAAGTGGGTCATGATCTTGAGTGAATTTGATATCCAATATGTGGATCGAAGAGCCATCAAGGGTCAAGTGATAGTTGATCAGTTAGTTGAAGCTCCATTACCAGATGATCATCCGATGAACATTGAATTTCCTAATGTAGAAATTCTTACTGTGACAACACAACAATGAAGGCTTTATTTTGATGGGTCATACACACAACATGGGTTGAGTGTGGGAATTATATTTGTTACACCTCAAGGACATACCATCCCAAAGTCCTATAGACTCATGTTTCCATGTACAAATAATGTAGCTGAATATGAGGCATTAATTATTGGCATCAAAGTAGTAGTTGAATGGAAGATCATAGAGCTACAAGTATATGGAGATTCACAACTAGTCATTTATCAAGTAAATGATGAATATCAGATAAAAGATGAGAAGTTGATGTCATATAAGAAAATGGTGGATGATCTCAAAAAGTACTTTGTGGATATCAAGTTTGAACAGATTCCAAGGGAGGAAAATAAAGTTGTAGATGCTATGGCGACGATTTCTTCTCTCTTACAGTTGCCAGAAAAGTGAGGTCATTATGAGTTTATGGTGGAAAAAGTGTCTAACCCTGCTTATGATAATCTAGAATCTCAAACCATATGCCAATTAGTTGATGGTACAAGTCAGTGGCTAAGGGAAATAGTGAATTACAAATTTATACGAACCCATTTCCATCCCACTCTACAAATTTGATCATTGACCCTTCTGGTCCTTCCCTGGAGGCCTCAAAGTATGTAAATATGGTTTTTTTTAATCACATTCATCCCCCTCAACCTATGAATAGTTCACCAAATATTGTTAGAAACCAAGATTAGACATGCAAACCAAAAAAACCTTCCACATAAGAGAAAAACAGAAAAATCAAAGCTATTGCAAAAAGATGTGCAAATAATATTATTCAAGAATTCATAATTACATGAGATGATTTTATTTATAAAAGAAAAGTATGCATAACCCTAATCTTATCTTGAGCAACAAGATAGCTCAACAAGACAAGGATGAGAATAATTGACCTAGGAATTAAAATATACCTAAGTAAAGTTATGCAAGTGAAATTAAATATTAATTACACTAACACCCCCCATAAGTGCAACTTAGGGAGACTAAAAAAACATGCACCTAAAACTAAGATGAATGAAAGAAAGCATGAATGGGTCCCGACAACAAGGCCTAATCAGGTACCCATGTACAAATGCAATAATGAGGTAGAGAAGGAAAACCCAGTGGGACAAAACCCCCCTACAATGAGATGACTGCTGCAAAGAAGCACTGGAAGAACATTGTGGAGTAAAACTGGAACCGTAATCCAAAAAGAAAGGAAAGATACTTCTGTCTACAAGAAACCAAAGCGAAATCATAATAATGCGACAACAGACCCAATGCCACATAACACTGGAATACTCACAAACTGGAACAACCCTGGAATCTGTGAAGCAATAGTAGATGATATTATGAAAGAATCTAGAAGCTATGTATCTCGATGCTGATGCCAGACTATGACTAAAACTCTTCCATGGGAACATAAAGAATATGGAACATTAACCATAAAAACATGGCCCTCAAACTGAGATGGATTTGAACCAATACAAATCAATAACCATGAAATCCCAATCTAAAGTGTGAATCGATGTGAATCTGATATGTGTCAAGCTAAGAAAAGATGTGGCCAAAAGAAACTAAGAAACTAGATATAACCCATGTGAGCTGTCATCAAAATAGGATGGAGATCAAAGTGCATGCACACTCTAATCATATTATTATGCAAGAAACCCCCATGATGGAACTTTATATTAGTTCATTTATTACAATAACCCAATGATCTGTGAAGAGGATTGAATTGGATTTCCAATGCCACAAGAATGGCGAAAAAAGGATAAGCGAGTCAAAAGATATGTCTCCCAGAGTGAAAATAGCAACATGCGACTTCTAAGGAAAAAAAAAGGAATCAAAAAAGAAAAACCAAAAAACAAAAACTACACCATTGTGAAGATCTCAGAACCAGCTTTCTGATGATATCTCATTTGTGAAAAAATAGCATTGTATGCAAAAGTTATGTCTGATTCTGTGAAACTGCTCCGAGTTTGCCCAAGTAGACCTCCAGGAGCCCTCGGGGGCTAAAAATATTCGGCCCTTGGTCGCATGCAGGACTAGGGGCTGGGGCATCGGGGTTGGAGCCGAAGCCCTGGGCAATGGTGTAGGATTTTTTTTTGACATGCAAACCAAAAAAAACCTTCCACAAAAGAGAAAAATAGAAAAATCAAAGCTATTGCAAAAAGATGTGCAAAAAATATTATTTAGGAATTCATAATTACATGAGATGATTTGCTTTATAAAAACAAAGTATGCATAACCCTAATCTTATCTTGAGCAACAAGATAGCTCAACAAAATAAGGATGAGAATAATTAACCTAGGAATTAAAATATACCTAACTAAAGTTATGCAAGTACAATTAAATATTAATTGCACTAATAGATATAACTTTTACATTATGGGATCTGCCCATGAATAAGAAGCCCTCTCCTCTATATATTCCTACTCACATCAATGGAAACATTGTGACAAAATTATTTTTGGATATTGTGATTCGCGTGAACATTATTACAAAGGAGACTCTTTTGCTAAACTCTCTACAAATGGAGGAGCATGAAAAAATGAAAACCAAAATACATACCCATGATTGTCTCTCTCGCTCCTTGTGGTTCTATAACTCTTTCTATTCTAGTGGAACCTAGGATTGTGAATTCTACCTTTGATGTCATTCTAGAATCTGACTTGTTTAGAGTGAAGCTAGGCATCCCATGGCTAGTTTCCATGAACAAAGTCACTTCCATTATCCATAAGTGTTTGAAATTATCTCACGAAGATGCAATGCATATCATGCATGACACTAGATATCAACCAATGGTATTGCATTGGGGTTATTCACTAGATCATTTTTGGCCCACCTCGGTAGGTCCACTTCCTCCAAGAATAGAATTAATTTATCAAAATTACGTTAAGCAAAAGGCCAGGGGTAAGGTGCAACCAAGAATGACCTACCCTATACCGCAACAACAAGCTGCCTCTTCTTCTCAAAAGGGGAAAAGGAAGTATGCTCATGCTCAAGAGCCTTCCTCTTCTTCTGTTGTTCCATCCACTTCCATCTCTTTCCCTGTTGCGACACATTTGGATTGCTCCCCCATGAGTCTCATTGGGATTTCGATGGTGCCCACTTGGCAGAAGCCCAAGCATTAGGTGTTCGACCTTCCTGTCTTACCCATGGTGCTTCGACTCATCGTATATGGTAAGGGGAAGGGTCCTCATGGAGTCGCCTCTACATCTCGACCTCCATGGCCTCCTAATATTCCTACCCCTAGGGTGGTGAATGGGAAGAGGCCTATCACTAAGGCGCTTCAGTCTACTTCTCTACTAGTTGTTTCAATCCCTATGTCTCTTCCTCCTTTTTCTATCTAGAAGTTGCTCCCTCCATCGACAATGGCTGTGATGGACACTCCTGTGGCAAAACAAGAGCCTCCTTCTCCTCCTCAAGCTAAAGCTTCCAACTCTTGGAGCTGAAGAAACCACCTTGCACATGAGCATAAGCATCAGAGGAAGGCTCTAGCTACTAAGCAGGATGCCTTGAAGAAGGTGTAAGGGGAGCCAACAACTTCTATTTCAGTGTCTCCTATTGTGCTCTCCTCTTTTAACCATTTTGCTTCAGTTCCTATTGCCTCAATATTGCTTCTAGCTCCCCCCACAAGCATGGATTACCCTCACCCTAAAAGGGTTCAAGTGTTCATCGCTCCATCAATTGAGCCTCCACTCCTAATGTCCCTTCTAGATAGCCCAACTTTTCCTAAGTCGGTGGATATATCAAATACTTTGGTGGTGTCCACTATGGTTTTGTCTTCTAATTCTATGGGGATCTCACATCTTGCAATGAACCTCAAATTGGAGGATGACCCTTCTTATAATGAGGGTCAGAAGAAAGGATCACCTTCTTTGGAAGTTGGTTTTGCTTTGGCTTGCACCATCTTAGTGTCAAAGGTTGTCTCAGTGTCCCCTGATTTTGTCACTACCTCTGAGTATTTCAGTGAGATTGGAAGTAGATCTCTGGCACCTCCTTCTTCACCTACCCAATTGACATATGGAACTCCCATCAAGTGCATGCTCAACTCAGTGGATAATGTCCCAACTCTATCATTGATTTTTGTAAAATTAATGATGTTTACCTCATAGGAGTTAAGCGAAGAAGACCTTGAGGGACCCTCTTCCTTGGATCTTGTCACATGAGAGTTGGAGGGTGCTCCCCTTGCTATCCCACCCTTGTAGGATTTTCTACCCTCCCCTCATAATGATCTAGATTGGGAGAACGGTGACCTCTTGGTTGATGAGGACTAGGAGAGCACCTCCTCTTTATCTGTAGATTAGATTTTTGTGTGTGTTGTGTTTCCCCTGTGCTTATTTTATGTGTTCCTAGAGGAACCTTGTCACCCTTATAGGCACTTGGATACATGAGTTTTTTGTGTCATAAACTTCTTCTATTTGTTACATCATTCCTCTCTTTGTTGTGCCTTGATTTTTGACAATTAGGGACAATGCAAAGTGTTGGGGCATGTTGACCCAATTTTTTATTTTTATTTTTTTTCATGTACCCTTTTTGATGATCTGATATAGTAGGGGATTGATAAGAGTTCATATATATTATTATTATATTATATCTATCTATCTATATCTATGAGTAGTTCTAACCTCAAAATATTAGATCCCTTATCTCTTGATTTATTCATCTTTGCTTATGTTTCCTTTTCATCTTTCTCTCTTCTTTGCTTGATTTGTGATGTGGTGCCTATATGTTGTTCCTCATGTGTGTGATATTATTTCCACAGTTACATCCCATCATGTATCACAGGCCACAACATCACTTTCTTCTCTCTCCTTAGGATGTCACATTCCTTTGTGTTTAACATGCACCATCCTAAAGGGGGGCTATCATGCTAATTCAATTTTCAAAAAGGTGTATTTGGTGGCCAACAAATCCCTTGTTGAAAATCCCTTATTTTTCAAAAAACTATATTCATCAACAAGGACCTCTAGCAGAAATTTTCCTTTCAAAACATATTCATAGAGAAAGAATATAAAAACTTTCCTTCAAGAAATGAGTAATTTTTCTGATGAAGAAGTATGAAAACTTTCCCTTACGAGGGAGTATTCTTCCTTTTGAATTCCTTGATGAAAGAGATATTTTAGAAGGATTCCTTGATACTAGAATTGTTTACAATAAATATCATGGCCTCTCAAACATAATGTCCCTTGAGTGGACCCCTCTCTTTTGAAGGGTACTCAAGGGACCCCTTTGAAAGCTTCTCCTTCAATTGTTGATTGTCTGTGTGATTGTCTATTTTCTTGCATGGATTTTTGCTATCTAACATGTTTTGTCTACAAATTAACATGTTGCTTTGCAAGACCAAGCACCTGTGAAGCTACTTTCTCAATCAATCTTGGAGGACCGAGCACCTCGAGCTTTCCTTGTAGAACCGATCACCTATAAGGGCCTAACAAACTATGTGGAGCCTTTCACATTTGGCCTCCCTCAGGACCGAGCACCTATGGTGCCTCCTCTATAGGACTAAGTACTTGCAGAGCCTTTTGTTCACCTTATGTAGGTCCAAGGTCCTGTGACACATTTTTTGAATCAACTCTCCTCAAGATCGAGTACTTGTGGAGCCATCTCTTCCTATGCATTCAAGTGTGTCAAATGTTGGTCCACTTCCTTGATGGTTCAGGTATACACTCCTTATCTCTCTCTCTCTACTTTACAATGCATTCATTGACACTTATGCTCACTAAAGTGGGGGAAAAATGTAATGGCATGAATTTTCACCCCTTGCAAATTCTACATTTACATACATCCTACCTTAGAGAATTAAGTTTGATAATACAATTCCATGCTCTTCATCTATTTTCCATCCACTTGGTAGCCTGTTTTCATGCTAGTGGGGGATATTCTATTTGGGATGCTAGTGTGATGCATGGAAGTCTACACAACATGTTGTCGTCTTGACAAGCCCACCTTTGGAATCTACGAAGGTGTTACAATACTCCATTGGATGCAAAGTGTAATGTCTCCTTCCCTTCAGATTGACTTTGAATGACTCTTTTGCCTCCATTTTCACCTTCAAATGACTATCTCTTCCATTCTTTCACTCTCCTTGATCATCTTCACACATTGAACAACTTTCTACACTCTTCTTACAACATTTTCAAGTTCTACCACCTCCATTGAAGCTGCAAGTGGGTATTTTGTTGGATCACTCTCTTCGTTGTTTCGGTAACATTGATATTTGATAACTTGTGAGATCTCTCCTTCTCCCATATGCCTTGAGCGCACGTGGTTGAATGTGATATCACTCCATCTTCTTTTTATCTTGCATTGTCATTTTAATATCGTAGCATATTATTGTTTAATGTATTGCTTGGTATTTTTATTTCAATATCTTTCTTTATCAGATTTCTGCAATCGTTGCTATATTGGTTGTCTGTGGAGGTGGAAACACCAAAGTTGGGGATTGATTGCAGTAGTCCTCTAAACACAACCCCATATTTTCTCATTCTTGTATGTGCAGGCTATTATTTGAGTGAAGACCTTGAAGATATCTAATTTTGGGTAGGAAGGTGCGCTTTCCTTACCCTTTTTTGTCATTTCATAGTTAGACTTAATCTTAGTGCTTTCTCGATATTCCGTTATTTTGTTCCTTTTTATTTTTGTAATTACATTAAACTATACATGTTAGGTCATTAATAGGTCTTCCCTAGTTTTAAAATGCACCTTACACCTGACACCAACACCCCATTGAGATGCCAACACATCGTGCTATCATCCTGTCCAACGTTGTAGTCCTCTAGTAGTGAGCTACCTGAGTTACAATTAAAACTCTGGAAATTTGCTCACCTAGCTTCATATAACATTTGAGATTGTTAAAGGACAATAAAAAACTTGGTTTCTCTTCCTTTTCAACCTTTAAACTCTAAACTCTCATAAAACAATTCCTTTAGCTTGAGGTAGATTAGGGCAGCCTATTGTTCTAGATCCTCCCATGACTTGGGGTCTTGAGAAGTCGGTCCACCTCCTCTACTTTTTTTCTCTTGAAGTTTGGAGGATAGATTTATGCTATGTCATGGCATGTGTCATCCAATTTTAAAATCATTTGAGTTAGTAGAAAGGTATTTTTGAGAGTGACAAATTGAATTCTATGTTCATTCTATGAGGTTGTTCTCAAAGGTGTAAAGATTGGCTCTGCATATCTCTATATTTGTAGAAATAGTTATGTAGTTCAAAAGTTAATTTATTTGAGATGTGAAGGTGTTATATCCAAAGTTTCATATCAATAATCCTTCTACAGAGAAAGTTAGAAGTGACATAGTATCATATTGTGTTGTCTAGAGACTAGATTCATGTTTGGTTGCTTGCACCAGCTTATTGATGCATGGAGTTGTGAAAGGGATGTATGTGAATGGTCTTGAATATCATGTGATGCTTGTTGATTTTATGTAAAGTAGTTTTTGGCTTCTCCAGTATAGGTTATGTTACTGAATGAATGTTTTGTTTGCTTACGCTTCTACTAGGAATGACTAAGGTATGTTGATGGTGTGCGCCACTAATTCAAGATTGAGCAAATCCTATTGAGTGTTTGAAGGTGTTGTATGGGTTATGTAGAATCATTTCGAAGAGATGCAATTAATGTTTTATTTTTCTTGTGTACTGCCATTGGATGTGAATGCCAACATGTTACAAGCTACATTTTCTTGTTTATGGTTGAACTAATTTATATTTACAAAGTGTTTGGATGATGTTCATAGAAGATCAAAGATGTGAAGGTCGTTTAGGACCAGTTTTAAGTGTGTGTTTGAATCTACAAGGTGTGTTCCTCTTCCTAGTGTTGTATGTAGTCTTTTGGGTCTTTCCCTCTACACGTTTCATATTGGTTGTTTTACCTTTGGCTGACTTACAAATGTAATAATCCTTGTTGTAGGCTGACATGTGAAATGTAATCAATGCAATATCATGTATAAATTGTAAAACTAGTTGATCTAAGGTGAGGTAGTGTGTATATTTATGATGACAATTGTCTGACCAATTGAAAGAGAAATAAAAGTAGTGGTAGATCTTATCTGGTTTCAACTTGATCATATCTCTGTGATAGAAGGAAAGCATAGAATTGTGCTTAATTATTTGTTGGAGGAAGTGAGACAAAGGAAAAACCTCTTGAATACTAAAAGAAGTGAGCTAATAGGTAGCTAAGAAGTTATTTGAAGAAGTGACAAAGCAAAATTACAATAATCAAAAGAGATTAAGTTTAATTATCAGTTTTAGACAGTGAAAGGACTTCCATTTTTAATCATTCTTGAGTATGTGCTTAGATTAGGGAGTTTTAGCTTCCTTGGGCTGTAGACATAAAAAAAAGTTGTATAATCAGGGATTTGTAGCTTCCTTAGGAGTGACCCTAAAAACTGTAATCAAGGAGTTGTAGCTTCCTTAGGTTGTATCCCTAAAAAAAAGTTGTAAATATCATTTAAATTGTGAGGATTGATTAGGAAAATAGCTCCTAATAACTTTTCTCATTGTGGTTTTTCCCTTGTGGGGTTTTCCATGAATACCTTACCACTAGTTATATTTTGTGTGAGCTTGTGTCCATAAAAGAAAACACATGTGTAGTGGTTTAGGTGGGCTAAGTGGTTTGGCTATAATTATTGAGTCTTCTTGAGGAGTGCATTTGTGAAGCATGGCATAGGATGTTTGGATTCATGCTTGGACACATGGGAATGAATTGGAGGGCTTGATGCTTCAGAGGTATTCATTGTAACTCTTGTATTGCATTATTACTAAATAATTTGATGGAGTATGGATGCTTTTGAACGTTGAGTTTTTTTCCCTCTTGAGGGTTTTCCTAGGGTATATCTTGTGTTATCTTGTGGCTTATCTATTTGACCTATGAATTTTGGCAACTTATATGCATGTTTATTTTTCATGTTTTATGTAGGAAATAGATTAAGATTCATGGGTTAAATACAATATTTCCTAAGAAGTGGTATCAAAGCTTTCATGGTTGAAGAATTTTTTTATAACCCTAGTTTGAGAGTTTTTTGCAAAGTTGAAACCATGGACATGCATGTAGGGTTTGAGGAATTACAAGATGTGGAACACATGTTGTAGGTGTTTGTATGCATATTTGGGCTTTTGGGTTGTCAAGATTTGTTGGGTTTATTGCAAATTTGAAGTTTTCCAAATTTGGGTGAAAGAGGGTTTCTTGGTTTGAGTTTTTTTTTTATGAGGGTTTGTAGGGAAAATTTCATAGATGACCTCTTGAGAAAAAATGAACCTCATGGTTGGATTCAGGTTGGTCAAGAGACTTTTGACATAAAATTCAACCTATTTTGAAAAAGTTGAAAAAAATGCAATTTTTTTTTAATCATAGCCCAATTTCTCCATGTGCAAAATAATGATTAAAAATAATAAAATCAGAAATTAAAAAATTCAAAGAAAAATTATTGGGATTTTGAAAATTATTTTTATACCTCCAAAATAAAAATAAAAAGTTGGAAATTCTAATTTAAAAAAAAAAAAAGTATATATGAGCTGGTGGGTATGGGGTTCGCAAACCCGTACCCACCTCCCCTCTATCAATACGTTGGTTAGGATACATGTCAGCTCTATTGTACCTGACCACAACCATTTAACTCTACCCGTATTAAAAGTAATATCCGCTAGTGAAGAATAAGTCAAATGGTTGGCTTTTTAAGATTTAAAATGCATTGAATATAAGACATTTAAAAGCCTTCACTTTTTAATCCATCCACTTCTCCTTCCTCACTTTATTCAAATTTAAATTTTAAAATATTAAATATTAAAAGAAAATCCACCACTATAAAGTTGAAAAAAAGATTAAATTGATTTTTGGAGTGGTGCCCACTAGAAATTACCTATATAGTCTAATTGGACATTTTTTGTTCCCGGAGGCATAACTTTCATCCATGATGTCAGATTTTCAACTTCTTGCAATTGTTCCAAATCTCTTTTCATGCTCTGCATAGTGGTACAGGTTTGGTTCCCTATTTTTTCCATTTTGACATTTTTTTGGAGCCTGGAAGTCATATGTTCTCGATTGCATGGTTTTGGTCATAATTTTTGCATAGAAAATCAGATTTTTGATTTTGAATAGGCATTAGAGAGAATTTGTAGTCTAATACATAGTAGTTCAGATTGTTTATCAATTTGAAGAGCTAGTTGATTTTGGTACTTGTTTGATTGCTTGTAGGTGCATGAGATTCGAGGTGTGATTGTGTGAGCATCCGAACGATTCAAAAGGTGAAACCTTGAGGGAGTACATGTTTTTATATATTATTTATGATGATACAACTGATTATCAAATTGGTGCTTCTTGGTACAAGTTTAGAGGTGTTTTTCAGAGTTGCGACTTTGATGGTGACAGGTACATAGGTTGTCTTCGGTTTTGAGGACATAGTTGGACATGGTTTGAGACTTGGAGTCTTGTATGGGTGATATTTGAGTGTAGGTACAATGATGGATATGGTTACAGTGTCATGGATATGCAGGTACATTTGATGCATTGGCACGACATGATCATGTCTATGGCATTTGGTGGTGATATGGTTTGATGTTAGGAGATTGGTATTATCTTCTTGATTCTTATTTGGTTCCTTGACTATGATTACTCATTTGTGGACATGGTTGGAAAATCAGATCTATGGTTGATTTGGTGTTTGAGTCTTGATGTCTACATGGTTATCTTCTTTGATATATCAGTTTACAGGTTACTAATGTAATGATGAGTTTGCATGTTTTTGTGATTTGGATCTACGAGTTATGCAACTTGTAGGTGTGTACAACTTATTGAGTTGTAGTGGGATGACTCAGATGTGGACTTTCTATATTCACCAAGTTTTGATTCATTGTTGTTGTAGATTTCATTAGTTGTTCTTGTCTATGGTCATTTGTGCATTGGTATGTTGTTTTAAGATTGAGAGGATGGATGGTTGGAGTACTTGATTAGTCAATTGATGGGACTTGTAGCATGTGGTTTGATCACGATGTCATGATAGCCTGGTACATTCATTGGTTATGCACTTTCAGTTGGAGATTTTGACAGTGATGACTTGGCGGTGTTGGATTGGATTAGTTTATGATGTTTTGTTGGCGGTTGTATGTATCTTCTTGGCTTGGAGATCTTGGTTTACTTTAATGTTATTAACAATATAGTTGAGTGTGTGTATACCTAGATGATCTTCATGGAGAGGATGGCTGTCATGATGCCATGTGTGTAGCTCATATCACAGTTCAGTGGGAGTTGTTGGAAGTGACGTGGATACATCATTAGGTATGATTATCTTCATGTGATTGGGGATATGTATTATTGGTTTAGAGTGTTTGCTATTATGTCATGGTTTACTCTTGATACTAGTTTAGATTGTGACATATTACATTTTCTCTTGAGACCAAGATGTATGTTATGGTGCATGTGATCTCCTAGGAGGAGATGGTTAGATCATGTTGTCATGATAAGTTTTTCATTCTATGGTTGGAGCTTTGACATTAATCATGGTGGTTCTCTTTGTATTGAGTATATTGATCATTTGCTTGATTACTTCATGATGGTGCTATGTTGTATTTGGAGTTTGGCATGGATTTATTGGTTACAGGTGCTGGTGGATACTTAGAGATGTAGGTGATGGTTGGAGTTATCTTGTGATTAGATACATTTTCTTGAGACGGTTACTCTTTGGAGGTGTCAACAGGAAAATCAATGATTCTTCACCTGGATATGGACATGAGTTCATGATAGATCGATAGAGGAGATTATTCTTGGAGTAATTCATGATGACTTGGTTGTCTTGGAGGAGCATTCTCATTCCCCCACTCTTGTTCTACTTAGCAACTTGTTATTTGAGAGGTATTTTCCCACTATATGTGTTATGTTTCGTGCTTTGATTTCTCATGGGATTGAGTTGATTCATGGTGATTGATTATGGATACTCATTTGAGATTTGGTTAGCATGAGTTTATATGCTTTATCTTTCATAGATATGGATCTTGAGCTATGGGTAGTTAGTTCTGGAGGATTCATTTTGAGGGATTTATGGCATGGTTATCTCCTCATGCATTTGAGTTTATGATATCATTCTTTGATGAGGAATTTAGGAGATGTTTTATGGGCTGATTTCCAGTTTTTGGGATGGTTACTATGAGTTTAATCTTCTTGGTTAGAGAGGCTTACATTCAGTTTGACATTGTTACATTAATTCATATGTTGTACTTGGTCTATGAGATTGAGTGTTACAGATGTTGTTGAGGCTTTTCATTTGGGGTTGTTAGAATATCATACTTGACACAGTAGTACACTTTTGAGGTGTTGGTAGGACATTAAGGTTTACAGGTTTTCTCTTCTTCATGGTTTCTTCTTGTATGTGATTGTGGGGAGGATGGTGGCAACATTTGAGAGATTATGTAGCTCTTTGGGTTGTATGTGTGGATCATTGTTATTGTTCATGGTACTTCATGCTTTGATTTACTTATCACACCTTGATATAGTGTTGATTGGTAGACTTTATATGCTTTGACATTACCTATGCAATGGGAGTTCTTGGATATGTATGTTCTTCATTGACAAGTTTTATATAGGGAGCTTGTGGTTGCAGTTTATAGGTTGCATATGTTCTTGGCATGAGTTTACTGATGTATTGATACATTGGAGGTATGGATGGTTGGATGTATTAGCATGTGTTATGGATGCTATTTCTGATCATGTGGGTTTTTCAATTGACAACACCTTGGTTAGAGCCTTTGTTATCACTTGGATTTGATGCTTGTGCTCATGGATTGGTGCACTTCACCTTGGCATGTTTCTTTTCTTCCATAGGTGACACATTGGAGGATGAGATTAGTTCTTGTTTGATAAGGTGGTCACGTTGTTCCTATTGTAGGTATCTTGATGGAGCACAAGAGGATGTTGGAGATTCATGTGATTTCATGTATGGCTATGATGATGTATTTCATGTATTGATCCCTTATGTAATGTATACAACAAGTGGGAGAATATTGAGATATGGTGTTGTACACCATTGCATAAAATTATTTATTATATTATTGTAATTAAATAATTATTTAGTTGTGATGCACCTTAGTGGTGTGGATAATCACACTAGGTAATTATTTCGGGCCCACTTGACATTGTATTGTAACATTGTATTATTATATTTTAATGTGTGGGAGACATGTGATAATAACTTAATATTGGGGAAATATTAAATAAAGTGATGTCTTAGTACCCAATATTAAATAAGGGGTTAGTGGTTTTTTATTCACACGGTTTTACCTTACCACTAGTTGTATTTTTTGCGAGCTTGTGTCTATAAAAGCAAACACATGTGAGTGGTTTAGGTGGGCTGAGTAGTTTGTCTATCATTATTGAATCTTCTTGAGGAGTGCATTTATGAAGCATGGCATGGGATGTGTGAATTCATGCTTGGACACATGGGAATGCATTGGAGGGCTTGATGCTTCAAAGGTATTCATTGTAACTCTTGTATTGATTTATTACTGAATAATTTGATGGAGTATGGATGCTTTTGGAGGCTAGGTTTTTCCCTCTTGAGGGTTTTCTCAGAGTACATCTTGTTTTATCTTGTAGCTTGTCTATTTGACCTATGCATTTTGAAAAAAATTATGCATGTTTATCTCTCGTGGGCTATGTAGGAAATGGATTAAGATTCATGGGTTAAATGCAATATTTCCTAAAAGTGGCAACAGCTTCGGCCCAAAACCTTTTTTCTAGACCAACACCACTCAACATACTCCTAGCCTTCTCCATTAATGCCATGTTTATTCTTTTTGCAACTCCATTTTGTTGTGGAGAATACAAAGTTGTCTTCTATCTATGAATACCACAATCTTTACATAATCTATCAAAATCGTTAGAGTAAAATTCAACACCATTATTAGTCCTCAAACATTTTATTTTCTTTCCAATCTATAACTCAACCATTGCTTTAAATTCTTTAAATTGATTGAAAACTTCAGATTTACTCTTTAGAAAATATACCCACATCCTTCTATAATAATCAATAAATGAAACATAATATTTGGATTTACCAATTGAAGGAACATCTACAGGACCAAACAAATCAAAATGAATAAGATCCAATACACCACAAGATTTATGAGAACTTGAAGAAAACTGAAAGAGGTTTTGTTTTCCATAAATGCAATGCTCACATAAATCAAATTCAAGATTACAATCAAACAAACCTTCAACAAAGTTTTTTTATTTTTCAAGGCCCTTAGACCCTTTTCTCCAATGTGGCCATGTCTTTGGTGCCATAACATAGTTTTCTCTGTAAGTAACTTTTTCTTAGAAGAAAGAGAACCCTCGATAACTCAAAATCCATGACCATCTACTAAAGGTGAAACCCCCATTTCTTCCACATACTTGCTTTTTACAAAAGTTACTATTGCACTTAACAATGCATGCATCAAGCTTATACAATGTGCCATATTTGACTCCTCTAGAAATCACCATAGCACCTTTGACAATCTTGCATCCTACATCAGAAAATACTACCTGCACACCCGCATCTATTAGTTTTCTCACAGATAACATATTTCATGCTAATCCAGGGATATGCAACACACCATTAATCTGTTTTATTCTACCATCAGGAAACCTGATTTTAACTTTACCACGACCAACACTAAAAACCCTAACATTGAAACACGAATGAATAAATAAAATTAATAATAATATGAATATCAAAATATAAATATAAATATTAGCAATTTAATACTATTATAATTATTATAAGATAGTATTATAATTATAATTGTTAATATAAAAATATAAATATTAACAAAATAAATGTCAAAAATTTAATATTAATTATTATAATATAATAATATAAAACACATATATGTATAAAGATAATATAAACTTATAAATATAGGACACAATATATAAAATGGCTTAAGGCAGCGATCCATCATAATCTGAAAAAATACTTTATAAGAGCATTGTCTTTACTAGGAACAACGATTCACTTAAGGCAAACAAATTATTTTAAAAGAAGAAATGGGATCAAAGCTAACACAAAGGGATGACTCATTCTAAGGCATTGATTAGTTAAAGTATCAAGAATTATAAAAGGCAACAATGAAAGTTGGCAATAAATACAATTAAAAAACTAAACAAAAAGCTATGACCCCTTCATAAATTAAAGACAACAATCTATCAAAAGGCAGTGAATGGGTTTTGAAAGGTCACATCCATTTGAATAGGTATACCCCACATAAGAGACACAACCATTAGAAATTTGAAGAGGTATAAATGGGAAATACGTGGGGGAAGAAAGGAATCAATGAATATTAGAGTGAAGAGAAATGAGAATAGAATATATATAAAGTTTATCAAAGGAGAATCATATATATACATATATGAGAACAATAAATATATAAAGAAATATCAATCATGAAGTGTGGAATGATAGAGAATGTAAGAAATATATGAAGATATTTCAATAAATATCATGGAAGGGAATAGTGCGGATATATATTTCTTAATTGCAAAGCTTGATTTTCCAATTTATTAGGTCAAACGTAAAATTTATAAGAATCCTATAAGGGACATTACAAAAGGAAACAATTAGTTGAATGGTTGTTAACTAAAGAGGGTGTCTTTAAAAGACATCTCTTTCCAAAGGGGTGTACCACTTCATCTTAATATTGAGATATAAAAGGTGATGAGAAGTGAGTAAGGAGGGAAGACACTTGGGAGAATACACCAGCAAAGATATGAGAATATATATACTAGTATAGAGAAAATAAGGTTCACGTATTCAAGCCGATTTAAAGAAGAATATGAAGAGAAGTTTAGATGTATATCAGAAATATGAGTGTTAATCTTGTCAAGGGAAAAAGGGATGATGCATGATTCAAGGGAAAATCTATGAGTGAAATTAAAGAAAATATCAAGATAGATCAACTACAAACAGAGTTGTGGAAGAAAGTGCATTTATGATCAAAACTTTGTGAAGAAAATATCATCCATTGAAGAGGACCTAAGTCGATATTTATCTTATTTGAAGCATTTAAGTGAGAAACTACATTAAGCTTGTGATTCTAGGGAAATATTTAGGATTATCCCAAAATGGGACATTATAATGCAACACACCATTAATCTATTTTATTCTACCATCAGGAAACCTGATTTTAACTTTACCATGACCAACAATGTCTAAGTGAGAATCATCACCCAAGTACACCTTACCTCCATCAAATTCTTCATATTCAAAAAACCAATCTCTATTAAAGGTCATACGAAAAGATGCACCTGAGTCAATTAACCATGCATCATTACGTGCACGAGTTTCCAAAGTTGAAATCAATGTGTTGCCATCTTCCTTCTCAGACTCAGAATCAGAATCATTTTTTTTCTTTTTCTTCATTTCTTCTTTGCATTCGTTATGAACATGTCCAGGCTTACCACGGTTCCAACAAATAACTTTGGACTTTCCAAGAGATTTAGATCCCCCTAGACTTGGATTTGTCACACTTCTCATTCTTCTTTCCTTTTTACTTAGGTCTTCCACAAACATTTAGGGCCTCCTTGGTAGTGATGGATACCTTCCTCCTCATCTCTTCAGAAGGCAAAGAACCCACCACATATTCAATCTTCAAAATTATAGAAGTACTCCCAATAGCCATAACAAGAGAATCCCACGAATCAAGCAAAGAAAAAAGAAAGATCTGACATTTTTCCTCATCATCCATCTTGACAATAAATGATGCCAACTAAGCCACCAACATATTGAATGCTTCCAAGTGGTATGTGATTCGTCCACCCTCATCCATTCTCAAGGAATACAACTTCTTCCTTAATAAAATCTTGTTCACTAAATATTTCGCCTAATACATCTCACCAAGCTTCTTCCATAGTTTTTGTGCAAAGGTATCTTCATGGACATTAATTAAAACATAGTCTACCAAGAACAATTTGATTAGACCCTTGGCTTTATGGTCCATAACATCATATTGAGCAGCATGAGTAGGATGGGCCTTGAAACATTCTTATCAACAACATTCCACAGATCTTGATCTATCAATAGATCATCCATCTTTAGCTTCCACATTTCAAAATTATTTCTAGAAAAATTATCCACCTCTATTCTCCCTAATGAACTTTCCATCTGAAAATTCTTGCAATAAGATCACAAAATATCTTTTGCACAAGCGCCCACTCAAACTTAGATTAGTTCAAAAAACCCAACAACCCACAACTAAAACCAAAGGTGATCAGGCTCTAATACCACTTGTAAGGAAGCTAAGGTAGCGAAACAAATTCCTACACTAATCTTGAGAAGAGAATAATGCAAAAATTTTACATATCTTTAACAATTACAAAGATTAAATATAAATAATATAAATATCATGCATACCACAACACAATGATTTACGTGGGGAAAACCCTTTCAGGAGAAAAAACCCACACTCCAAAAGTCCCCCAATATATTATTTAGTAAATCACAAATATTACAATATACTTGCAGAGCAAGCTTCTTATAGGAGTATCACCACTCAGAGATCAAGAGACAACACAACTGCTATCACTCTTAGAATGCATCACTGTCTCTACTGCAGTCATAATACAATGCCCTCATAAAATAGAATTGCATTCTAGGGAAAGATAGGCAATCAAAATATCCACCATTAGATCTTAAACCTAATAATTAGCGGTCTATATTTATAATGTATCATTTATCTAATGTATGTCAGTAATTTTAAGAGTTTTTCAAAAAAAAATTAACAAAAATGTTTTTACACACATCCCACTCCTCCCCCTTGATGCCATTGTATATTACACCTATCGGTGTAACTAGGATATATATATATATATATATATATATATATATATATATATATACATTCATTTATATATCAACAATCATTGTTATATAATTGCAAGGTTGAGACACAATTTACCAACACAATGTCCAGTTGCGTTGCTAGATGGCTGAGAATGCCTTCCTTCATATTTGATAGAAGGTTGTTAAGTTCCATCCTAGAAACAACTATAGATTTTTTGGTGGAAGAAAAGGCTCTGGCACCCCTAATCTTCTTCATAGTTGATATTGAATATTTTATGCATATTTATAAAATTTCATCAAAAGGTAATTGAGAAATATCCCTTGCTTCGATGAGTATTATTGCATCCATCCAATCTTCATCATCCCTCATAGAAATACTAGTTTTAGGGACTTTGGGGAGAGCCTATTGTAAAGTGACTTTTTAAGGCCGAATTGGAACCTCTACACAGTTTTTAAGGGGTTCTTCTTCCTTCTGTGATATTTTGAAGATATCATTTTTCATATCTCCTCCTTAACATTAATTTTACTATTTTTGTAAGAATTTCTACTTCATTGTTTCCCAATTTAGTACTGCATTTATTCCTAGCCCCATAAACCATTGCAAAGTAGCATCCTTCAATGTGGCCAAGAAGATTTTTAGCCTATGAGAATTTTTGGTATAGTCATAGATTCTACATAGAACATCAAACTCAAACATAAACGTATCAATGTCTTCAATGATTAAATCATAGAAGTTGGGAAAGGATGAAGGGGGTATGTTCTTTAGGGCAATTGCTCACTCTTGATTGGTTATTGGGAATTCAAACATAATAGGTTCAACCAGGTTTTCCATTGCCTCTTTTTCCATGATGTCAAGATGTCTTATGGTGATTCTCCCAAGGTTCAGAATAATTACAAGTTTGAGGGGTATTTCTATGTCGTTGATCCCATCAGTCAGTTCTTTTGATGACATTAATTCTTCACTTGCGCCAATTTCTTCAAATAATTTCTCTTGATTTTGGATCAATGGGAAAAATATTCTTAGAACATCTCTTTTCCACCATATGCAATAGTAATTCAATCTTAATAGATTTTCCTGAACAATGTTAGTAAGTAGTTTGGGGTTGATTTGTAGATTCTACTAGTCCTAATTGTTGTAAATGAAAATTCCCAAATTAAGAAATCAATATAAATGAGCTAAAACATGCTTTAGGAATTCTGAACTTAGCACCATCCTCAACAAAAATGCCAAAAATGTGCAGCTCCATCTAAGCTCAATCAATTGGTGTAGACAATGCATGCATACAACTTAACATACCAATAGATCCCTTATTAAGCAATTTATTATCGTAGAGGTGGTTCATTTAATGTTTCAACTAGGGAATCATAATCTTTAGGTGATGTTGGCACTATTTGTGCAACTAAGAATCCTAAATCATCATAATCAATTGTGTATAGAAGAGTAAAAAAAAATTATAATTGAAAGCAACTTGATTGAAAATACTCTATCTGGAAACAAATTCAAATGAAGAATAATTTTTGTGGGTAACTATAATAACTGCTATGAGTAACTACTCTTGTGAAGACAATAAATTAATGACTCAACTATGCTACAACTTACTCTAATAATGATTCAAGTTAACTGTAAACCAAGAAATACAATTTAGCAAATCATTCTACTATAATAATCTAAACTACAAGGAGTATTGTAGTACCTCAAGTGGCCCTTGCTTGAGTTGTTGTAATCCCACAATATTCTTCTAAATCTTATATCAAAGACTCATGGAAAAGACTACATCCTTCTTTATTGCAATGTGAACATATAAACTAAGAATAAAATATCGAATCAATAGGAAGAGTACTTATATTCCAATCTACTCAACACATAATATCTAGCTAACTCCTTAACTTCTCACAAGATCAAACATATATACAAGATCTTTGAGATTTCGATTATTCAAGTGGATTAAAAAAACTGCTCTACCAAAAACATAGGAAGAGGACTAGGTCTTATTTTTAAAAAGTAATGAAAGGCTAGTGGATATAAGAGTGTCAAAATCATATCAGAACTCTACATCTTTAAGAAGACAGTTATAATTGAAGACGTTCCTAACAGGGAAAAACTTATTACAAGCCATAACCACTATTATCACAAAGATCTTCTTGTTGGAATTGTGTGCCTCAATCTCACACGTTGAAACCTCTGAGTAAGTATGTTTTCTGTGACTGTTGAGATGTCTAGCCGATCTGCTAGTTGATCCTGAACTATCGCTGTGACCTCTGGAATTTCTTGGCAATCGATATAACCTGAATCTTTGGTGTAACCTTGGATAGTCAGAATGATGTTTCGGTGATGGTAGAAAGTCTGGCTGATATCGGCGTGACCCTTGGTCTGTCTGGCCGATGCAATAATCAATATGACTTGTTCCTATCGGAATGTGTCCTAGCAATGGGAGATGTCTGGCCGATAGGATACTCTTATTGGATGTCGGGGAGACTCTTGGCGAGGGATGTCATCGGTGTGACTTGTTGTGTTTGGTGTGACCCTCTACCGAGAGTGTTGGTCTAGCCGACGAATCTGCTTTCGGTGTGAGTTGGGACTTCAATGAAACCTTTCTCCGATGTATATTGTCTTGCCGATAAGATGTGAGTTGGTGCCTCTATTGATTGTCAATGTGACTCTGGCCGATGATCTGCATCAGGGTGACTCAAGGCGAAAGATAGATCGGAGTAACATGAAGGCTCGTTGGAACTCTTAGCGAATGTGGAAGTCTCGCCGACGGGTGTATTGGACATCAATATGACTCCTTAACTCGTTATGACTCTCACCAAATAGCGATAGTCTCGCCAATGGGAATGTTGATGTCAATGTGAGTTTTGAACATCAGTATGACCTCTCGCCGAATAGCGATGGTCTTGTCGAATAGCGCTACATGTGGTGGTCATTGGTATGATGTCTCAATGATGTGGTTTGTCTCGTTGACTACTTTTGAACTCGGTGTAAAATCTTGCCGATAGTGATGACTCTTGGTGATATTGACGGTTGGGTTTTGTGGCATTGGGGAGACATGGTTAGTGTCTCACCGACATTCGAAACAAGAAGAACGTTGTTGACCGATTAGAAGGTTGTCCTATGTGGTGTGACTTGGACCTTTCAGAGAGGGCAGAATGTGAACCGTTTGTTGCGACCGTTTTTGCGTGGAAGATGAACTATTTGTGAGGAAAAAAAAACAACTATGTTTTGGTGAATTTTTGTGTTCGATATAGGTGAGTGATAGAGTGAGGGCTGAGTGGTTGGTTGGAAGGCCGAGGCCATGAGGCCAAAACAGAGAAAAGAGAGAGGCAGGGTTATGCTGCCAAAATCTCTCCTAATCAAGAATCGAATGCCATGGTCCATCTCTCGTGTCGATCTGTACTGTATATTGTTGAGGGTATTGCAACAGTGCGAAGATTGTTTGGTTTGAGAGGTTGATCAGGAAATGTACAGAGGGAGAGTCTGCTACTAGGATTGTTTCCAGAATGAACAAGATGTAATCTCTAAAAAGGCTAAGAGCCTAAAATAGTATTGTAACCTTTTGTTGCTGAATAATACAATGGCTTGAACTTTGGAGGGTGGGGTTTTTTACTCGAAAGGGTTTTTCCCATGTAAATCTGTGTGTTTTGATTTTCCGTCTTATCTTTCATCTGTGTTGGTTCTGTTTCTAGAAACTGTTATTGCTTGCTGTTGAATTTACATGTGCTTCTCTCAGAAGGATTAATGTGGGAAATGAATTGTTTATGTTTTCGCTTTAGGACATAGTTGTACATGTCTTTGAGGCAATCTGTTTGGAATTAAAGTTACTGAAGGCACTACTGTTCTTGGAGGTTTCTCTGAGATGCCCTAAATTTCTCTTACAAGTGGTATCAGAGCCATCTTTTGGTTGCTGGTTCTGGGTATTTCTCCTATGAATATTTCTCAGTTTGTTAGGCTGGAGGAAATTTGGAGGAATTGTCTATTCTATTGATCCTTTAGTTAGTGGAAGTCTTGTGATATTCAGAGACAACACATAGCTTGAAGGATGGTGAAGATGGAGAAAAGGGAGTTGATCATGTTGGTTTGTTGTGATTTGTGTCTCCTAGTGGTAGCGGTATAACCTTGGTGTATGAGGTGGATTTTTTTGCTCTGTGGTTGTGTAGCAATAAAGCTTTCATATTGGGTGTGATCTTCGTCAAGTGGGAGATTGTTGGAATTGTGTACCTCAATCTCACAGGCTGAAACCTCTGAGTAAGCATGGTCGTTGTGACTGTTGAGATGTCTGGCCGATCTGCTAGTTGATCCTGAACTATCGCTATGACCTCTGGAATGTCTTGGTGATTGGTATAACCTAAATCTTCGGTGTAACTTTGGACAGTCAGAATGATGTTTCGGCGACGGTAGAAATTCTGGCCGATATCAGCGTGACCCTTGGTTTGTCTGGCTGATGTAGTAATTAGTATGACTTGTTCCTATTGGAATGTGTCCTAGCGATGGGAGATGTCTGGCCGACAAGATACTCTTATTGGATGTCAGGGAGAGTTTTGGCGAGGGATGTCATCGGTGTGACTTGTTGTGTTCGGTGTGACCCTTTGCCGAGAGTGTTGGTCTGGCCGACGAGTCTGCTTTCGGTGTGAGTTGGGACTTTGATGAAACCTTTCTCCAATGTATTTTCTTGCCGATAAGATGTGAGTTGGTGCCCCCATTGATTGTCGATGTGACTCTGGCCGATGATCTGCATCGGGGTGACTCAAGGCAAAAGACAAATCGGAGTAACATGAAGGCTCGTTGGAACTCTTAGCGAATGTGGAAGTCTTGCTGATGGGTGTATTGGACATCGATATGACTCCTTAACTCATTATGACTCTCACCGAATAGCGATAGTCTCACTGATGGGAGTGTTGATGTCGATGTGAGTTTTGAAGATCGGTATGACCTCTCGCCGAATAGAAATGGTCTTGTCGAATAGCGCTACATGCGGTGGTCATCGGTATGACGTCTCAGTGATGTGGTTTGTCTCGCCGACTACTTTTGAACTTGGTGTAACTTCTTGCCAATAGTGATAACTCTTAGCGATATCGACGGTTGGGCTTTGTGGCATCAGGGAGACACAGTTAGTGTCTCATCGACATGTGACACAGGATGGACGTTGTTGACCGGTTGGAAGACTGTCCTATGTGGTGTGACTTGGACCTATCAGATAGGGCAGAATGTGAACCATTTGTTGTGACCATTTCTGCGTGGAAGACAAACTATTTGTGAGGAAATGAAAACAACTATGTTCTAGTGAATTGTTGTGTTCAATATAGGTGAGTGATAGAGTGAGGGCCAAGTGGCTGGCTGGAAGGCCAAGGCCATGAGGTCAAAACAGAGAAAAGAGAGAGGCAGGGTTATGCTGCCAAAATCTCTCTTGATGAAGAATCGAATGCCATGGTCCATCTCTCGTGTCGATCTATACTATATATTCTTGAGGGTATTGCAATAGTGCGAAGATTGTTTGGTTTGAGAGGTTGATAAGGAAATGTATAGAGGGAGAGTTTGCTACTAGGATTGTTTCTAGAATGAACAAGATGTAATCTTTGAAAAGGCTAAGAGCCTGAAATAGTATTGTAACCTTTTGTTGCTGAATAATACAATAGATCAAACTTTGGAGGGTGGGGTTTTTTACTCGAAAGTGTTTTCCCAACGTAAATCTGTGTGTTTTGATTTTCTGTCTTATCTTTCATCTGTGTTGGTTCTGTTTCTAGAAACTATTATTGCTTGCTGTTGAATTTACATGTGCTTCTCTCATAAGGATTAATGTGGGAAATGAACTGTGTCTGTTTTCGCTTTAGGACATAGTTGTATGTGTCTTTGAGGCAATCTAATTGGAATCAAAGTTATCGAAGGCACCACTATTCTTGGAGGTTTCTCTGAGATGCCCTAAATTTCTCTTACACTTATTTCCTCCATGAGCTAATGATAGCATAAAGTAAAAATATGGAATGATCCATAAATAGATCATATTCATAATCTTCAACCACTACCTCCACCATCTACAAAAAATTTCATGTGTTGTAGGCAATCACCCTCTTCGATGGAGGTAGACATTCGCCATATTGTTGTAGGTTGATAGTCCCTTTGCTATAGGTTAACAAATCCTTCGCTACAATCGTTAGTTTATTCTAAAGGAATCTTTTCATCATTAATAACCATAATCAACATAAAACTATTAAATTCCATAGACATTCACATATTCACATAACCATATATCAATATAACATATCATCCTCAATGCTTTAAATACTTTGAAAAGTGGAAAGGTTTGGATAATGTCTTTGAAACTATCTGAAGTATTATGAAAAGTATGAGACTCAAACAAGGAAAAAAAGGACAATTCCAAGACTCATCAATGGGATGCTTCTTAAGTGCTTGAATCAAGATTAGTACCTCTAAGTGATTAATGAATTCCACCAAGGAGTTTGCAATGGAAATTTCATGGCTAAGAGCGCCAAACACAAAATTTTGAAGTAGATTACTAGTTGCCAACTATATTCAAATATTTAACAGTTGTTGTGAAGAGATGTGACACATGTCAAATATTTTCAATAAACTTGAAGTTTCCTAGTATACTCCTTCTTACATCCATTTTAGTTGAGACACCTTTCTTGTAATAGGGCATGGAATTCATAAGGCAAATAGTGGATAGGTCAAGTGATGGTTTCCAATGGATACTTATGGTGACCGGCTATTTCACCAAATGGGTTGAGACAATCCATTCAAGAATTTGATAGCCAAAGTTGTGGTTGATTTCTTGCTAAATAATGTAATAATAATATTTGATGTACTAGCAAGAATAGTAGTTTATAATTCTATGTGTTCAAAATCTAAAGGATTTTTTGATTTATGCTCCAAATATTGGATTAACCTTACCCTCTCATATCTATATCATCATCATGGCAATGTACAAATGAAGTCTAGCAAGAAGAGCATTCTGAAGATTATTAAGATGATGTTGGATATGAATAAGAAGAGAAGGGGTGACAATTTAAGGTTTACAATGTGGGAAAGTAGAATTACTTACAAAAGGGCTATTAGTAGAAGTCCTTATGAGTTATTCTATGGAGAAAAATCTCAAATCCCAATTAGTTAAGAGCTATCAATATACAAGATACAACAAGAGGTTGGTGAAGAAGAAAATGAGACTATTTCGTAGAGAATGCATGAGTTAAATAAATTAGATGAATATATGAGGATTGCACGTGATAGAGTATTGGTGCAAAAATAAAAATGCAATTGTTATTTGATAGGAAGGAAACTTAGAGAAGTTTCCAACCAAATACTTGGTCCTTATATGGAATGCTAGATCAAAGGATAAAGGAAAGTATGGTAATTTTTATGCTTTATGGGTTGGTGCTTTTCAAGTGTTAGATAAATCTAGTCAAGAAACATACTATGTTAGGAGGATGGAAGATGATCCTATGAAGTTGTGAGTTCATGGTTAGTACTTCAAACATTACTTCTCCTAACTGGAAAGGTATTTTTATGTTGTGTATAGTTTACTTTGTTGTTTTTTGTTTTGCAACAATAATTCTTGTTGATCATGGTGAAGTGTCGTATTACAAGTCTGGTTAGGTTGGTTTTGTGTTTTTCCATGCTACCTACAAGAGTTTGTTTTTTGGTATGCTCCTAGAGACTTGGTTATGGTTCTTTTTGTATTCATCTTGCATGTATGTCCCCAACTAGAACCAATATTGGACTATGTCCAAATATTGACTAATCCTAGTGCTCCTTCTAATGCTAATCTAATCACCTAGTGAGCCTATGGTGGTTTCTTGTGCTACCTAGTGGTTTCCTTTTGTTATTAGCTATCTTGAATGTTCACATTCATAATGCTTGGCACTAAGGTTGTTTCTTAAGTTGAACTGTAGACATCTAAATTAGTCCACCTAATCATAAACGACATCATTATCAATTTACCATTTATCACATGAAATATTATTATTTATTAAATAATAATTATTTCCCATTTAATCCCATTTTCCATTTAATTAAATGTGAATTAATTATCCATTTATCACATCCAAAATCATTTATTAATTAATAATTCCCATTTATCCATTATTTAATTAAATGTGATCTAATCTCCTTCATATTAGAAACGCAATCTTCTCTCCTTAGTTAACTCCACTTTGTTTTAGTATCTTCATCTTCATCCACTAGTCAACTCAATCTTCAAAATAGAAACTTCGTGTGCACAATTATCTATTAATCAAATTAAATAATTCATTATTATCTCTTCATGCTTCAAAATGGAAAATTTATATTTTGTAGTTGACTCGACTCTACTAATTTTTCAGTTATCTCAAGTCTTTATTCTCATCCTCATCTCTTATTTGATTTTTCCTTGAAAAATCTATAAATAAGATCATTCCTCTATTAATTGGGGATCTCACATTTTTTTGCAAATCGACTCTACCAAAATCTACTATCAATAAAATCAATGTTATGTTGTTGAGATTTAGCATCCACATCCAAAGGAAAAAACAACATATACCATTTCTCCTAAGGTGAAATAGAGGACAACAATGGAGCTTCATGTATGGTAAATTGTATTGGTTTTATGCTTATTTTTAATCAATTTTCTTTACTTGCTTCATTGTTTTGATCTTGCTTGATTGTAATTGGCTTATTTCATGCTTATGTTGCATGTTTTACAATCATGCTATTTTAAGGTCATACATTCTGGCACATCCGGTGGGACCCACATCCCTATTCTAATCTTCCCTCGAGTGTTTTTAAGAAATTTTGTAGGTTACTGTGATAGGTCAAATATATGCGTTAGAAAATGAGCAGCAAACTAAAGAGTGCAAATAAACACCAAAACAACCTACACCTCAAGATTAGCCTAAGTTGGAATCAACACAAGATAAAAGCAACAAATGGAACTTTATACCTCGTCTCGAATTGATCCTTTGGTTGGCCGTTCGATCTTTGATGTGTATGCTCCTTGGATGGCAAGATATGCAAACTAGATGAGGATGTGAGGATGGATGGAAATGGAAGAAAGCATGAAAATGGCTAAGTGTAGATTGAGAAATAAAATTGCAAGAGTTTGGCTAGTAAAATGATCTCCTCCTAAATGAGAGAAAAGAGGGGGTATTTATAAAAATTTTGAGAATTCCTAGAAGAAATGGACAGCCAAGATTGAGTCACCAATGATCAAGATGTAGGGCCAAGGTGAGTTGAGAACTCACAAGCCCTCACATCTTGACATGTGGCATGTGATATAGCCCTAAAAGGTGAAGTGGACATGAGGTGGAAGGATAGTACATGACATGGAGGGGGGTACAAAGTACCTTGGGATCAGACAAGATCTCCTCATAAAGGAGGTGTTTGTCCCTATGTGGATGAGAGGACATGTGAGGAATTAAAAATTCCTCAAATATCCTCATGGGGAGAGGGGAAAGAATAAAGAATAAAGAGATGACATGTGGGAAGAAGTGAAGGAATTCAAAATTCCTTTTGAGTGCATTGGGGGATTAAAAGTGAATTAAAAATTCACATGGGGAAGTGGAGTGTCTTGCCCAAAAGGAGAAAGCCTTTAATAAGGTTGACCAAGGACACATGTCATAAAGGACATGGGGAAGAGAAAAGGAATTTAATATTCCTTGAAAGATGAGAGTGGAATTAAAAATTCCTCAAAGGACTTTGGGAAGAAAAAAGGAATTAAAAATTCCTTGGGGGATAGGAAGATTTGACTAAAAGGGGTGATTAGACAAGTTGATGAGGGGTTAGAGGAAGGTTAGGTGGCTAAGAGAGATTAGAGGCCAACTTGCAAAAGTTGGAGGATGTGACACATCCTAATCAAGGATTAGACATGTGCACACCTTAATGATGAAATTAGAAGATGGATTAGGATAAGATAAAAATGATGGAGGATGTGACATGAAGGGAATTAAATAAATGGAATATTTATTTAATTCAATTGACGGAAGGAGGATTAAAGAGATAAGGTATTATTGATTAAATACCTTAGGGATTTGGTAGAATTAAAGTTATTAATTAAATAATAGTAGTATTACTTAATTAACGAAAATAAGATGAAAGGGGATGAATTTGGATAAATTAAGTGTCCAAATTTAGATGTCTACAGTTACAATACAAAAAATCGCTTAAATCAATATGTTCTTTCAACTATAAAAATTTTACATGTCAAATTTTGCAAAACGATTTTTGGGTCTTTAAATCTCAATCTTATCTTTCCAGATCATTTTATGGTTTTAAATTTCATTAATAACTAAGAAAGTTATCGTGATTTTAATTCTGTTATTGATTCTTTTTAAATTATGTTGTTGATCTTTTAAAATTTGTGTTGTTTTATTTGCATATTGTTGTAGAATACAAGGAGAAAGGAAAGTGCAAAGTTTGTCTTGTTTCTTGTAATGTGTCGATTGATGACCAATGTATGTGTCTTATTTTCATTTCCTTGTAATGTTGCCTTTGTAGTTATTAGAGGAATGGATATATAGTGCAATATTCAATCATTTGAATGCTTCCATGAATGTTTGTATGCTTTTGATGGTTTAGCAAATTATCTTATTCACATTTGGTAATTTGAGTGACGCATTTGATTGGTTTTCCTTCTCAAAGAATTTAAAATTCCAATCTTGTAAGTGTTTTTATATAGTATCCTTTCAAAGGAATTCTAGAAGCATATATATTTGTTGTTGGATGTATAAATATGTTCTTGTGATTGATTTGTAATGTCATTTATTTTTCATCTTTGTATGTATAGCCCAACTTATCTATGGATTAGCTAGGCCTTGTCCTACATGTCATCTTCTTTAAGGTGTTATATAGCAATTTTACTTAACTAATGCCCTTTGTTGGTGAAAATTTAACTCTTATTACCCTTGTTAGATGAAGACACATGTTTGCATTTAGTTTCAACAAGCCACAATCCCACCACACTTAAGAAAAAACATCAACCATCAACCCTAGTACAACTGGTTTGGAGTTAGTTGACCCATTACGTTGCCTTGATTCCATTGCCCTATTGCCATGAAGTGTTTGCATGCCTCATGGAGGCCATTCTTAGTGAAATTTACATTGTCGTTGCCACCACCTTCATGTGTGAAGTGAGATAATGTACCACAAACTTTGAAGGGTTGAGAAGTTTGCATCCTAATCTCACCATGCTTGTTGCATATTCTTATAGAGGTTATATCCTTAGTCTAAGATAAACCAACACATTGGTACTTAGTGACAAATTTATAGGAGTTTCATGTGTTTTGGGAAATGGTTTGCCTCAATATTCATTATACCATTGTGTGTTATGAAGACAATAAAAATTAAAGGTAAATAACATAGAAGATCATGCAATACAAACATAATACCTTCACCTAAACCCCTTCTTTCTCCTCAAATAGAGTTGAAGTAGAGTGTACCCTAGCTTTGCTGAATTTTCTTTTTTGATGTATTGATGGAAGAATGTGGTTGCCTATGAAGCTAGCATCATGATGATAAGATTGATATGATGAATGATCAAATGGGTAATATGAGGCTATAATAATGTCAGATTAGCTAGACTATGGAAGAAATAGATAAAAAAATGCAATACCATAACATTATGATAATGGTTGATTCTCAAATGGGACAAGAGGCCTCTAATTTATAGAATTTCCATGAGGAAAATCAAGGGCCAATATAGATTGGTTAATGGATGGATAGGATTGATTGAGGATTAGTGTTTGGATTGAAGTTGTAGTCAAGTGAAATAAAAGTATAAAAGTAGGTTTGACTTTTGTATCATTTCATATATGAGGATAAATATGGGAGGGATACTTGTCACATGATGGCAAGTTTAAATTGTGATCCATGTGAATGGATTCAATGACTAAGATTAAGGGATAAAATGAAATTAAATATTTGAGGAAAAAGGTGGTGATGATTAATTAGCCTAAATCAATTAATTGGTTCAGTAAGATGATTTTGGGATAAGACTATACTTAATTAATAAATGTAATTAAATTTAATTAAAATTGAAGGCTAAGGGTAATTGACAAATTAATTAAATAAATACTAAAAATTATTTTAATAATTGGCTAGGACAAGGTGGGATAAAGGTCAATGATAAATTAATTGATGGCTAGGTAGGGTAAAGTCAAGTGTGGTCAAGGCATGGTCAATTTTAGGTGTCTACCTGTTTTTAGTATTTTTGAGAAACAAACCTTAAGGAACACCCCTCTCCCCCGGGCGCTCCCCTCCCTTCCGCCCCCCCTTCCTAAGAAGAAGAATGAGATATCCATTTTTATCTAGTGGCTCATTCATGTCATAATCTAATCATACACTTTTCTTTCACCTTTAATAACACTCCCTAAATTTAGGTGTAAGTGCAAGTCTTTAGTATTTTTTAAGCCACATGTTTGAACACCAACAAAAGGCTCTAATGCTTGAATTGTCAATACTACAAAATGATTTCCCACCTAAAGCACCCACTTTTGGGCAACATAAAGAGTTTTTTTAGAATAGGGGAATCTTTTCATGTCCAAACACAACCACAAGTCAACCACCTATAATGAAGGAAGAAGAATACAACAAAAATGAACTTAGATGGAGGAAGCTAGGTTTTTCTTGCAAGAAGCCATGAGAACTTGGTAATAGATGCCTTGGCAACAACCAAGTCTATGAAGTATTATTTGATAATGTTTCGAATTTGAAAGAACTTGAACTGCAACTAGCCTTAGAGGAAAATGAGCATAAAATATGGAAAATGAAAGCACATGTACAAGTACTCTTATAACTCTTTTAGGAGTGCCTATATACCATATATTTGAAATTTGAGGAGTGATATTTGGACAGTGGATTTGATGATTATTAATAGTGGAATGACCCATAACTTCATCAATGAGAGTTTGGTGCTAAAAAGAGGACTGAAAGTTGAGGAATTTGAAGGATTCAATGTCACTGTTGTTGATAGATTCATCATTCCATGCACTAAAATAATTCAACAACTCAACAGAGCCATAGGAGATTATAAGGTATGCGATGATTTCTATGTTGTAAGTTTAGGAGAAATTGACATAATCTTGGGTGTGCAATGGTTGCACTCTCTTAGTGAATTTTCCCAAAACCATCAATCTATTGAGTTGAATTTTAAATTCGAGGGGAAAGATGTAGTAATGAAAAGGTTTTTTGATGGAAAACCGTGAGTGGGTATAGCTAAAAAAATGGCGAGGACCTTCCACAAGGGACAAGTTGCTTGGACAGTAAGCTATATTATTGTGCCTAAAAATTTATCCACGAGTAAGGCACTTATCATGCTAATATTCAAATATTTTGGCTAGAGTATAGGATGGTGTTTAGTGATTTGCCTCTAGGACTACCACCTGACAAAGGAGTCCCACATATTGTAGAGTTGGAACTATACTCTAAGCCTACATGACCACTTCTTATCGGCACCCAAGAATATACAAAGAAGAGATAGAAGTGGCTATCAAAGAGCTCTTAAAGATGGGTCAAATTCTAGCTCATTTCCCTCATTCATGGTTCTTGTGAAAAAAATGGATGATACCATGCAAATGTGTATTGGCTATAGATTTTTGAACAAGAAGACCATAAAAAACAAGCACCCCATTCTCAAGATCAATGAGCTAATTGACGAACTGCATGGAGCTATGTGTTTTTCAAAGATTGATTTGAGATCAAGCTGTTATTAGATCTTTGTAAGAGACAAGGAAAACAATATTCAAGTCACTTTGGGCTTTGAATTCTTAGTCATATCTTTTGGCTTGACAAATACATCAACCTTCCAATTATACATAAACCATGTTTTCAACAATCAATTGAAAAAATTTGTGTTAGCTGTGTTTTTTTTTTTTTTTAATGATGATATCCTAATTTAGAGGAGAATCATCAAAATACTATCCTTAGAATATTATAATTAATAGGTCCTCAAACAAAGAATCAAAATGTAACTTTGAAATGACAAAGATCTTGTGCTTAGACCATGTCATTAGTGCTCAAGCTATTCAAGTATTGGCCGCCTCCTACACTGACAATGTATTTTGACCATATGCTTTCCATGCCACTTCTATCTACCCACAACATATCTCCACAATGATACTCCTAAAGAACACATTTTGTGAAATCGCACGCACAACTTCCACATTACTGCATAATGCATATGTCTCTGCAGGTTTGCAGCCATACTGACTTATCACAATGGCACAATACCACTACTATTTAACAGCAAGTAGGTATTTTTTTGGCATATTTTGCCTCGAATCTCTAAATTAGAACCAATAAACTCATCTCTATATCATATGCCATGGATTTGTTTTATTTCAACTGGGCAGAAATTCCAAAACCCAACAAGCATTTCAGTGTCGACCCAGAATGAAAAAACAATCTATCCAGCAGAGAAAAGAATATTTGAGACAAAAATTAAATTGGCACTCTTCGCAATAAAAATGGTGGTGGATCAAACATCGCTGATGATAGTCTATATGCTGGAAACATAAGATCCCTTCAATTATCCTGTAGACGACCTACACTTGATCTTGAGAAAATTAGAAGCTCCTTTATCAAAGAAAACACTTCAATTACGTTATTGCCGGGGATCCTCCGGGAAGACTCATTCCTGGCACTAATGTTCTCCTTCTGTGGCTGGCCTTTAGAAGTGTTTGTTGAATCCTTCTTTAAATTCACCACAAAGCATTTCTTTCTGTGGCAGTGTTTTGAATTTGAACTTTGCATATACTGTCCAAATAACCTTCCAGAGTGTCGATGGGGATAACATCAACTCCAAGAAATGAACGAAATGAAATGATTGTAAGTACATCCCCCAGTCCTAACAGTCTATGAGACCACAAATTTGAAGGCCGTCTCCACACTTCACAGCCTAAATGGACTGAAAATGAGAACATAATTGCTTTAAGAATACTGATTCTTATATTGATATGGATCAACAATTTCCCAAGTAACACCTGTAGATCTCCAACATTCTGTACAGAAATGGAATATGTCGTCACCACATGTAAATTTCCAGTTCCCACGTATTACAGTTTCAAAGCTTATGCAACAATTTAAAAATTTATTCAGAATACATCAGTTAATGATAGTGCTGAGACTTCATGAAAATTTCTGAAGGCAGCTCCAGGTATTACAGTGGATTATGTGGATTGTCATCATCTTATGCATCACCAATAATCTCCACATGAACAAATTCCATCCATGAAATGATGAAAACGGATGGCATCTCTTATTATAATCTCACGACCAGCTAAACTTGAAATGATCTTGGAGGCAGTATGACAATCACCACACATACGAAGGTTTTTGAAAATGCGAATAGGCATTCCTGCAGGTGTGCTGATAAGTCCAAATGCAATGGCAAGTTTTTCACTATGATGGTAAAGATATTGTTCCTTCTCATCCTGCTCTACATCATGAAGTGCAAACTTTATGTCAGGCACATACCCTACCTTTTTCATATGCCCAATCAAGTGTTCTAACATTGTATAGATTTCTTCTGCTTGTGGATGAGATCTATCACTTGCAAAGAATGTGTGCACTATGTTCCTAACCTCAATCCAACTGCATCCCGGCTCCTTCCTTACCTCACTATCTTTCATCAGTTTTCTTATATTTGCAACGTCAATCCACTTGCCAGCAGCAGCAAATATGTTTGACAAGGTCACATACGCTGCACTATAGTTGGGTTCCAATTCCATAATGAATTTTCCAGCACGTTTTCCTAGCTCCACATTACCATATATTCTGCAAGCTCCAAGCAAACTTTGCCACACAAGAACAGTGGGTCGAAATGGCATTTTGTTGATGAGCTCCTCTGCCTCATCCAAGAGTCCAGCACGACCAAGGAGATCGACCATGCAAGCATAGTGTTCAATGCAAGGTGTGATACCATAGTATTGGCTCATTAAATCCATGTAACGACGGCCTTCTTCTACTAAACCTGCATGACTGCATGCCGAGAGAACACCAATAAAGGTAATACTATTTGGCTTTGTGCCTACTTGTTGCATTTGCTCAAAAAGTTGGATGGCCTCCTTTCCGTGCCCATGCTGCGCATATCCTGTAATCATTGCAGTCCATGATATCACATCTTGCACAATCATTTCGTCGAACACAGTACGGGCATCCACAATACTCCCACATTTGGCATACATGTCAACAAGCGAACTCTCAACTGATACATATGACTTGAATCCAGTTTTGATGACCAGAACGTGAAGCTGCTTACCCAATTCTAGAGTTGCTAAGCTAGCACATGCACATATGACATTAGACAAGGTGAACTCACTGGGGTTCATGCCAGCCTGTTGCATTTCTAAAAACAGTTTAAGGGCGTCCACAAATTGCAAATTCCTAACGTATCCTGCTATGATGGAATTCCAAGAAACAACATCCTTTTGCGGCAACCTGTTAAACACTTTGTGTGCATCCCCTATACTTTTACATTTGGCATACATGTCTACAAGGGCGCTTCCCAAGAAAACATCCAACTCATAACCATCTTTGATTACACAGACATGGACCTCCCTGATAAGTTGGACATTTAGACCACCACATACCTGGAGCAAACTAATAAAAGTGGACTGATTTGGCTTAATGCCCTTTTTTTGCATTTGGATGAACAGCTCTACAGTTTTCTCTACACGCCCATTTTGGGCAAGTCCCCCGATCATCCCATTCCATGTTATCACGTCTCTCTCAGGCAATTTATCGAACACTTTGCATGCATCATCTATGCATGAGCATTTAGCATAGATGTCAACAAGAGCACTCCCAACCAACATATCCGATGCATAATGAGTTTTAATGATATGTCCATGGACCTCCTTACCCTTGCCTAGAGCTGACAGGTGGGCACATGCCTTGAGAACACTGGCAAAGGAGGATTGTGTAGGCTTAAAACCCAAGCATTGCATTTCACAAAAGAGCTGCAAGGCTGTCTCTTCATTACCGCTCTGCACATACCCCGCTATCATCGAATTCCAAAGAACAATATCTCGCGATTTCATCTCATCAAATACCCTGCAAGTAGGGGTAAGTTTTAAAAAACCAACATTAAGAACTTACAAAACCTAATCTATTTATTACACAAATTGATGAAAATCTTTAATTTCAAATGTCTGACGGGAATGACTAAGTGGTAAAATTGGGCTATTAGGAAATGATGACTCTGGTTCAAATTCCCTGGAAACCACCTGGCAAGCTTCAATGTGTGTGTAGTACTTCTTGTGTAGTGAGACGTTTATGTGCCAATGGCCGAGGTATCTACAAACCTTAAAATACCAATTAAAAAATATATATTTTTGAAGTTATGTACATTTTTGCAATATAATTCTTTTGAGTATTGGTGGTGGCTGTTCAAATATCAATTTGTTTGCTTTCCTCTTTAAAAAAAGTTTATTTGAATCTCTTACCGTCTCTGTGAATCCTGGATTGAATCTGAAATAGAATTGCAGGTTTCAAGAAAAGATTTGGAAAAATTGACTGTTCAAGTTTGATGGTTTAAAACTGAAGTTAATGTACAAATTTTGGTTTGAAAAATCTTACATTTCAAGCTACCCGTTGGTGACAGGTTGAGATGCATGATGGTTCAGACAGCTAAATACCCGTTGTGTCAATACATTGAACGGTTCATGGACAAAAAGAAAATAAAAGACTATTTTTACTTATCTTCCTACAATTTTTTTATCATATTTCATGTTGGAAAGAAGTCATTTTGGGCTTGAATTTCTAGAATAATGTTGGTGCAGATCAATGAGACAGACTATTTTGTTTAATATATGAAAAAGTAGATGCATGGCTGTTTCTTCAAATCATAATGTTCATCAAGAAGCAGAAATGCTAAGGTTTGACATCATTTTTCAAACTGTTTCTGCTTGTAATCAATTGTAGGGAGTTCCAAAAGAAAAGTTGAAAATCAGTAATCACTTGAACAAGATCAAATGGCATATTCTACAGTTGCATAAAGAAGATAATCTATGTTCCAATCAGCTACAAAATATGATGAAGTTTCAAATCTGATTTGATTTTATTCTTTTAGAATGGTTGTTCAAATTTTTTTGTTATTATAATATATATTTTTATTTTTCTCTTGACAGCTTATTGACTGCTTTCTTTATAAGTATTCTGTGATTTGATTCAATAATTTTATTTTATTTTTTAAAAACCAACCAATTTTTACAAAAATTGATGAAAACCTTCCTTTTTAAAGTGGTAAAATTGGACCATTAAGAAGTGATGACTTTGGTTCAAATTCCCTGGAAGGCAAGCTTCAGTGTGTGCACCACTTCCTATATAGTGAAGCATTTATGTTGCAACGGCCAAGGTATCTATAAACCTCAAAAATCTTATGTTCTAGATGTTGGAGTAATTTTCGACGAAAAATAAACCATAGCCAATTGGGGGATGTTAGCCACTGCAGTTATCCGTACCTGTGAGCGTTTTCTGTGCTTCCAAACTTGAGAAGCATGTCCACCAAGGCGCTCATCACGTATAAATCTGTCTCTAAACCATACTTAATAATGCAGGCATGAGCCTGTTTCCCCCGTACAGCATCTGCTGAACTTGCACACGCCTGAAGAACGCTAACAAATGTGTACCTATCATATTTCACACCCGCCAGCTGCATTTCCCCAAACACGTAAAGTGCCTCCTTACCAAAGCCATTCTGAGAATAGCTTGCAATCATTGCGTTCCATGATACGGCATCCCGTTCAGACATTTTGTGAAACACTTTGCGTGCATAATCAGTGTTGCTGCACTTTGCATACATTGTGATGAGGTTATTCAACAAAAAGACGCTTGACTCCTCTTCTGATTTAATAATATGAGCATGTACGCTCTTTCCCTCTCTAAAGGCTTTCATGGCGATGCATCTCTGCAAGATATATGCATATCTGCTGTTACTTGTTGAAATTTCATTACTGAAATTTTCGCTTATTTCCTTACATTCAAGTTTTGGGTTTTCCTTAACAGCAAAGATTTCAGTAGCGGAGAAGTTAATTCGGCAATTCGTTTTCCTTCCCTGAAACAGAAAGCATACATTAATTTTAAAAAATTAAATTAAGAAAGGTGCACAAATATAAATTTTAAGCTTCACACACTCCATACCTTGATTAACCAACGCCCGTCTGTAGAAAGCTGTGTTTTCCTATCCGCCACAGTGCAAACAAATGGATGCGACCATGAAGAACTACTTCGAAACGCAGCTACCGCATCCATTGCAGAACAAAGGATTTGATTTTCTTTATTTTATTTTAAAGGAGTATTCGAATTCACACATTTTGGCTTTGAGCAAGTGCCCACGATAAGGCGCACACATTCATATTCCAGTGTGTAAATAAAATAAACTAGCAATTGCACTTTGGTGTGCAATCGGTACGCGACGGAAAAGATAGGTCTGTTTTTTTATACATTTGTGTAATACATGAAATCTCATTTAGCATTTACCAATTACGCATTCAATAGGTTAATGTTATGCTTCCAAGAGGGAAAGAGGGAGATATAGAGAGGAATAAATTTGGATTTGGATTTAAACGTGACAATTGCATTTGCTTGGAAATTTCTAAAGTCTTTTTAACAAATCCATTTTGTGCATATCTTGCAATCCTTGCAGTCCACGAGACCACATCTCTTTGAGACATCTTGTCAAACACCAGGCAATTGCAACTATTAACAAAATTCCTCTATTCCAAAGTCCCCATTTTTGCACAAGCAAAGAATGTTTACTATATAATATTGTAATAACAAATATAATTATATTATATATAATTAAATTTGTATTATACATAGTATATATTATCTTTTATATTATATCTAAATGTTTGTTTAATTCTTATGAAATAAAAAATAGAAAGGAAACACAATGGTCAAGAGAAAATCAAAGAATAAACAATTGATCCCTAAAAGCTAAATCAATATTATTGTGGTGGTAAGTGGAGCTATATCATTGACATTTTTATTCTAAACTTCCAAGCAAAAATAACCAAATAACTTGTTTTGTGCCACCAATTGTATTTTGTAGCTACTTGGAATTTATTGAAAATGTCTCTCGCTAGGAATTAATGATCATTGTAAAAGAAACATTACGAAGCATGCAAAAAAGGTTTCGTCATTTTCAGTTACTCACCAACAACCTCCATTTTCAATCCTATCAGCACAGTTACCATATATTTCCCTTGTCCCGCCCAGATACCCATATCCACATAACCATATTCCATAAGCCAAGATACTGTATTTGAATTTATTTTCATAGGAATCCATATCTGGGCCATACCCAAACGCCTACGAGAGGACCCAGTAGTTCAGCATGTTTCAATAGTTGTGAGGGTACTTGTCATAATGTGTTCAATAATAGAACATATTCTCACTATTGTTTGAATATAAAAATATCAATAAATATTTAAAGAAGTGTCAATCATTGTTTAATCTAACATGTGTCATTAATACATAAAAATGAAGAATTCATTATTACTTTTGGATTTGATTATGTTGGAGTTTTTTGCATCAATGTTTCAGATCACACTATGTGATCCATCATTAGGATGGTAGAGAGCAAGAGAAGAAAATGAGTACAATTATGTTCTACAATGAAATAATAGCATGCTTCAAAGAAAAAAATAAAAGCAGATATTATTAAATAAAGGAGGCTAAATCCTACCAGAATTTAAAAGTAAATCCCGAAAAATGACTCAAGGAGGACTAAGACGCCCTAGGTGGCATCTTAGTTCCAAGTCCTAAAATCTTGGGGCACAGACACCAAAAAGGGGCCCAATCAAGATATCTCAAAATCAAGGTCTTGAGAGCCTTGGGGGACAAAGACGCCCTAGGTGGCATTTTAGTCCTAACCCAAAAATTAGGGACACACTAATGGAGTCATTAAATTATCATTTATGCATTGAAGAATTTCGAGATTAGCCAAAAAAAGATGTTATTTATAGGGCTTGTGGACACAAAATAGGACCAATTAAGCAATAAAGAAGCATAAATAAAGCAAGGCAGGCCCAAACAAGTGTGAAAATGCAAGGGTATGCATTTTACTACACTACATTTAGCTCCCACTTTAGTGCGAGGATGAACTTGCTTCAATCTCACACTAAAATAGTCAACCATGCAATCAAGAGGGGTTCCAATGTATAAATGTTAGTAAGATAGGATGACAATAATCAAGAGCGTGGCCAAGCCCCTAGGATCAAGATCTTATGGAAAAACCAACATAGGCACAAAAGAACACGCTTGTGGATGATATATGAAGCCATAACCAGATCACAAACATACACCATCAAAGACAGGAAAAAAGAAGGAAAAACTGCAATGGATCAAGCTTTGACTGGTCATCCAACATGGTGGACTGGGTCTAGGTTGTTTGTCCAAAAGGTTTACAAGTGGAATGTGTTGTCCACTATGCAAACAAAACACACACTCACAAGGGCTAGTGGGAGCTAGGTTTCCACTAGGTGAGCCCCGAGGGACCATATCAAAGCCATACCTCCATGACTTTAATAAGGTACAAAAATGCATACTCACAAGGGCTAGTGAAGCTATTTGTTCACTAGGTGAGCTCCCAAGAAACCATATCAAAGCCATACCTCCATGACTTTAATAAGGCACAAAAAGAAAATGCAACACAACAAGAAAGAGGGATGTTCGAAGGGATTTTTCTTAGTTCATGCAAGGTCTCATCTTAGGGAGCATTGTGCTTAATGTCACCAAGAGAGGACAAGTCAAAGAAATATCATGCTCTTGGAGGAAATCAAACACAATGAAAACACCAAGAAAAGAACGCATCGAAAGAAAAAAGTGTTAGGGTTAGAAGGCAAATATCTAATAGTTAAATGTAGATATGATCAATAAAATAGAGAAATAAAACACACAGAAAATTATAGCAGAAATAAGACAACACAGAGAATTTAACATGGTTCACCCAATATGGGATACATCCATAAAGCCGCAGTCATCCAATGATTTTATTATCCAATACAAAACATATTACAATCACACGAATAATTCCCTATTGCAACTCCCATCCCAACTACTTATAACAAGCTTTTTAGAAGCTTCTAGAATTAGGGTTCTACAAAGTTGGTTTTTTTTTTGTTGGTGACGAAGCGAAAACGGGAAAAAAAATTGAGGGTTGCCGCCCCTGAACCCCCGTCCAGGGCTCGGCCCAGCCCGAGAACCTAGCAAGGATAGATGAAGAGTGTATAGTATAGCCTGATCAGTCGCCACATATCAAAAATCTCCCACTTGGAGACTGATCATGGACAACACCACTGCACTTACAGCTCCCACTAGAAATAAGAACCTTGGACCCTTCTGCCCTTTGAATTCAACCTTGAAGGCCAACCAAAGCTGAAGAGGAGCTTAGCTTCTCCCTTAACACTGTCTTTGTCAACATATCCACTGGATTTTCATCTGTATGCATATTTTCTAGCTTTACTTGTCCATCCTCCAACACTGACCGAATGAAATGATATCTCAATTATGTGTTTGGTTTTAGAGTGCAAGGAAAAATTCTTTACAAGATGTATAGAACTCTGGTTATTTGTAAAAAAGTGATTTTCAACCTGTTATTTTACCAACTCTTCCATGAAAATTCATAGCCATATCATCTCCTTTGTCGCCTCTATTGCAGCAACATATTCTTCCTCTGTGGTGAATAAAGCAACCATATTTTGCAATCAAGAAATCCAACTCACTGTTGTCCCACCAACTATAAATACATAACCTGTGGTACTCCGCCTAGTATCTACATCCCCCACCAAATCTGAGTCAACATAGCCTTTTAAATCAGTATTAGAGCCCCCAAAACATAAACATTTATTGGATGTTCCTCTCAAATACATGAGAATCCATTTTACTGGATTCCAATGCTCAACTGCATAATGACTCATATACCTACTAATAACTCCTACAACATGTGCAATATTTGGTTTTGTGCATACTATGACATACATTAAAATTTCTACAACTGAAGCATATGGTACCTTGTACATTTTTTCTTCGTCCTCTTGTGTCTTTGGACACATATCCTTAGTCCATTTAACATGACTGGGAAAAGGTGTGCTGACAACTTTTGCATTCTCCATATGAAATCTCTGCAACACCTTTTCAACATAATCAACCTGAGATTAAAAAAAAAAATCTATTTTTTCTATCTCTTGTAATCTTCATACCAAGGATTTTTTTTGTTGCCCCCAAATCCTTCATAAAAGATGAATTTGCTAACTATTGTTTTAACTCCTTTATGTGATTCATGTTAGACCCCGCTACAAGCATATTATCAACATATAAACATAAAATAATGTAGGTATCATTATCTAACCTCTCAAAATAAACACAATGGTCTGAATTACACCAACTATAGCCATGCTCAACCATAAAGCTATCAAATTTAATATACCATTGCCGAGGTGCTTGCTTCAAGCCATATAATTTTTTCTTCAATCTACACACCAATTTCTCCTAACCTTTGACCTCAAATCCTTGTGGTTGTTCCATATATATTTCATCTTCCAAATCACCATGGAGAAAGGTTGTTTTAACATCTAGTTGTTCCAAATGCAAATCTTAATTAGCCAAAATTCTTAAAACAGTGCATACATAAGTCATTTTAACAACTGGAGAAAAAATTTGATCAAAATCAATACCCTTTTTTCTGTGCAAATCTTTTTACAACTAACCTAGCTTTAAATATTTTCTTACCTCCATCCTCCTCTTTCAACCTATAAACCCATTTATTTAGTAAATCCTTTTTACCTGCAAACAACTTGCATAAGTCCCAAATATGATTTTTCAACAAGGAGTCCATTTCTTCTTCCATTCCATGCTCCCACTGAACCTTGGTATCCACTTGCATAGCTTCATCGTAACATTATGGTTCACTAGAATCAATTAATAAAATGGAATACAAAGATGGAGAATATTTTTTTGGAGGTCTACCTATCCTTGAGGATCATCTAACATTCACCGGAGTTTGTGTTATTTGTTGTTATTGTTATTGTGGAGCATGAGGAACCACTGGAACATCGATGTTCGGTGTATCATCCAACACTACATAATCATTTTATTTCTTCTCATGTTGCTGCAACTGATCTTTGTACAACACTTTCTCATTGAATATGACATCCCTACTTCTCACAATTTTCTAATTTTCAAAATCCCAAAGCCTATAACCAAATTCATCAATGCCATATTTGACAAATATACACTTCTTTTATTTTTTGTCAAGCTTGGTTCTATGTTCAAAATCTACATGTGCAAATGTTTCACAACCGAAGGTTTTGAGAAAAGAATAATTCACTTTCTTACCTATCCATGCTTTCTCTGGAATACCACAACCCAAAGGATTAGAGGGACCTCTATTAATTAAATAAACAACAATGTTACAACCTCTATCCACATGTTTAAAGGCAACCCTACATGCAATCTCATGGTCAATGCACACTCCATTATTGTTCTATTCATGCACTCAACCACTCCATTTTCCTGTGGAGTCTTTGGAACCATTTTTTGCCTATGAATACCATTAGAGGAACAATAATATTCAAACTCTTTGTTGCAATACTCACCAACATTATCAGTTCTGAGACATTTTAACTTTTTACCTGTCTCATTCTCAACCAAGCTTCTCCATTTCTTAAAATTATTAAATACATCAGATTTCTGCCTAAGGAAATAAATCCATACCTTCCTTTTTGCATCATCAATAAAAGTGACATAATACCAAGAATCCACTAAGAGAAGATACTTGAGATGGTCCCCATACATCCGTATGCACAAGCTCCAATTTCTTATCTTTCTTTTGCTTCCCGTCCTTGAGAAAACTAACTCTTCCCGTCCTTGAGAAAACTAACTCTTTTGTTTTCCATACACACAACTTTCACAGAAATCCATATTAACACATTTTAGACCTAGTAAAACATTCTTTGAATGAAGTATTTTCATACCTTTTGCACTCATATTCCCAAGTCTATTATGCCACAGTGTTGATTCAGAATCCATAGCAACTATCTGATTTTCTGCCTGCTAACTACAGTAATTGTTCTTGAACATTGTTTTTTATTTGCAACAACTAAAGTAGAAGGAACATTATGACCTGTACAAAGATATAAGGTGCCTACTTTCACACCTTTTTCTACCACTAAGGAACCTTTTGTAACCTTCCAATTTTTATCACTAAATGTAACAACACAACCTTCATCATCTAGTTGCACTACTGAAATTAAATTTCTTCTTAACTTTGGAATGTGCCTTACCTCATGTACTAGCCAATGATTCTCATTCAGTAACTTAATCTTGATTCTTCCCTTTCCAACAATCTGACAGGGTTCATTATCTCCCAAATAAACCAATCCAAAATCCCCTTGGACATAATCAAGAAAATAACTTCTATGGGGTGTAGCATGAAATGAAGCCCCTGAATCTAACACCCAAGAATCATCAACATTATCAAAGGAAAGAATCAAAGCACCCTCATCGAATTTATTACTTACCACATTTTCCTCTTTATTGCCTTCCTTTTTGTCTCTTTTATTTTTCCAAGACCAACAATCTTTCTTTAAATGACCCAGATTACCATAGTACCAGCAATCCCTCTTATCTCTAGACTAGGACCTTTTGTCCTTTGATTTTCCTCATGAATTCCCACGACTTCCAAAATTGTTTCCTCTCTCCTTTGTTCTACCCCTGCTTTCTACATTCAAAACATTGTCTGATGTAGATGTTCCACCTGAGCTTTTCCTACGAATTTCCTCGCTCAAAATAACACCAACAACATCATCAAATTTCAATATATTTGAACTAGAAATAGAATTGTTAACACCCATTACTAAGTATTAGCAAATGAAATAGAACTTGATAAATGAATTTAGCAGTGAGTCTAGACCCGAATTAGCACCGATATGGATCCGCTAACAGCTCTGAAAGCACACAATTTATTTGTGGCTTTCTCTGAATTTTATCAAGGTACAACTCCCTCACAAGATCTTCAAGGAATTAATCTATCCTAAAGAAACCGCATGTGCTTTTAACCAGAAAGCAAAAAAGGTGACAAACGCTAACTCATAAATATGAAACTAGCGCGAAGGCATAAACATAGCCAACTATAATCAATTCAAAGATTGAAAATAATGACTATCAAATCAAATTAATGTAAATAGATCATATTGCAATAAATGAAATATAAATAGCCCATTCTTCAAATAAAACATGAATAACCATACGCATAACACACAAGTTGGCATACTTTTAAATATTTCAATCTTATAACACAAATTATAAGCTATTACAGACTGTAATTAATAATACTCCTCGAAAAAAATCCCCTGATGTATCTAGGAAGATTTCAAAAAAAGTCCCCTTATCTATGCTCTCCTTCTAATTTATAATGTGGCTAAATCCATTTGGATAGACACTTAAGATGTTACTGGAACAATGGCTTCTTGTATTCCGGATGTTTATTAGGAAGTCAATAAGACAATTGGAAATTTTGCCAAGAATGGATATTGGTTGAGGAAACCAATCATCACTTGAGCAGCAATCACCAAAGGACCAATCATTTCATCAATCTTTAATGCAACACATAAGGAAACCAAGCATTAGCACATGCGAGCTGTCCGATGAAGAATTTGCAACTTAATCGACACAAGTTGATCATAAATGTGAATTAAATTCACATCTCATCAATCTTGAATTGAATATAAAAATGTTTAGCCAAAATTCTATAAATTCAAGTAATATCATCTCTTTCCCAACATCAATTGTGTCCAACATGGCAAGCTTCCAAAGTGATGGAATTTCTGCAAATGACTATATCGTTCTAGAGGAGATTGAGTGCAATCCTTTGTTTAGGCATGTTTATGATCAACTAAAAGAGGTGTTCGTGGTGCAGAGTGAAGTGGAAGAGGAGGTTCTCTGAAGCAACCTGGGCGAGCCATTTCTGAGCCAAGCTCACGCTCACAATACTCTGATGCTAGAGTGGTTTATTTATACTATTGTTAGGACTTCTAGCCGCCGAGACTGGGGCATGAGGGAAATGGAGCATTTGGTGAGGCCTGAATTTCATCACCGCATTAGAGTGGTGATAAATGGACTCAGCTACTATCCATGGACCGGGTTGGTAGCTGATGCCATTTTCATTACATCGACTATTCGAGATGAGACTCTGGAAGAATTTGTGGCTTTACTGTGAACTGGGGTGGTGAGAAATGATTTGGGGTTGTTCGTGCAGTTCCTCTAGTCGCATGAGAACTTGCTTTCACCTACTCAAATGGAATTCATGCAGGTTGTTATCGAGGGAATTCATGTCCTAATGTTCACTCTATGCACCTGAAACATTTTATGTCTACCTCTTTTTGTATCTGCCAATCCAGTTTTTTCCTCTAAATCAAGCGATCATAGCTTTTCCAGCATAATGTAAAAATAATTTTATATATAAATAAAATATATCTTTTTGGTATCATCTGTGTTTTCACATTGTTGATTTTTTATTTATATTGTGCTTGAAAAATAATTATTTTCTTTTATAGAACATCATAATCAAGTTGTTAGAATTGTGTGCCTTAATCCCACTGGCCTAAACCTCTAAGAGAGCAATGTTGATGTGATTGCTAAGAAGTTTGGCTGAATTGTATAAGTGTTTCATGCCTGTAATGTTGTACTTCCAGGTGTTTGTAAGAGAGGAGCGGTAGCGCAGTATACCACCATAATGCGGGAGCCTTCTAGTTGAGGTGTGGTAGTGCAGTGTATACCACCATACCACAGAAGCCTATAAACTATCTAGCGGTAGCACGGTATACCGCCATACCGTGGGAGCCTTCAAACTGCATTACAGTAGTGTGGGGTTACCACCACCCCGTAGCTATGTTGGAGACCTCCTGCGGTGGTGCGGTGTAGTACTCACCGCCACACCACGAGGGTGTTGTGTCTTGGCTATGGCAGAGCAGTGGGTGTTTGGATTTGTTTGGCTAGATGGAGGATGCTAATTTGGTTGACCATCGATGTGGTTGATGTTCATTGGAGGATCACAAATGAGTTGGAGAAGTCTATTCGATGTCCAAGACCGGTTGACGGTTGGTCCAACAAAAGGAAAATGAACTGATCTATAGAGGAAGTTGAATTGTTTCCTGTCGGTAGAGAATGAATGGTATAAACATTAAACATTTTGCAATAAGAAATAGAGAGGAAGATCTAGGAAAGGTTATGTTGTTGAAATCTCTCCTAATAGAATGTCTTGATCGATCTTTCATTGTTAATCTACACTGTATACTATGTGAGAGTATTGTAATAGTGTGAAGGTTGTAATAGACTGAGAGGTTGATCAGGGAAATGTAAAAAGGGGAGAAAAGGAAATAGAACAGAGTTGCTATCAATTTGTCTCTAGAATGAAACATGATGTAATCTTTCTAAACGCTTAGTGCTTGAGTTGTATTTTTAACTGTTCTATTGCATGAATAATACAATGGCGATCTGGGCTTTTGGAGATGGGGGTTTTTTTACTCGAAAGGGTTTTCCCCACGTAAATCTATGTTGTTTTGTCTCATGTTTCATGTTTCATGTTTCTTGGTTAGAATATGTTAATGCTTGTTGTTGAAACTGGATTTGCATGAGTTTCTCTCATAAGGGTTAATGTGGGAAATGCATTGTGTCTGATTCCACTTTGTGATATAGTTGTATGTGTCTTTGAGGAAATTTAATGAAATTAAAAGTTACTGAAGGCACCACTGTTCTTGGAGGTTTCTCCGAGATGATCAAAATTTCCCAACAAGTGGTATCAGAGCCTTCTTTTGGTTGCTAGTTCTGGGTATTTCTCCTATGAAGATTTCTTAGTTTGTCAGTCTTGAGGAAATCTGGAGGAATCGGCTTATGTATTGATCCTTTGGTGAGTGGAAGTCTTGTGTTATTCAAAGATAGCACACAGCTTGAAGGATGGTGAAGATGGAGAAAAAGGAGTTGGTCATGCTGAATTTTTGTGATTTGTGTCTCCTAGTTGGCAACGATATAACCTTAATGTATGAGGTGGAATTTTTCTACTTCGTGGTTGTATTGCAGCAAAGCTTTCATATTGGATGTTTGTGTGAGAGGATCCTTGGTGATATGGAGAAGCTTGGGTTGTTTCTCAGCCATTGAAGAGAATGCTTATGCTAGGTGGTGTTCCCTATTGTTGGAAGGCATTGTTTATGTTAACCTCGAATGCATGAAGGCTATGGAGTTAATCATTGGATGATTTGAAAGCTTTTGAAATAGCCTATCCTTTTCTCAGATGCATGTGAATGTTGGTAGTTTTGGAGTTGGCTTGATGTGGGCCTAGAGTTCCTAAACTATTTTTTCCTTTTTAGTATGCGTTGTACTTGCATCGCTCAAATCCATGCTCTTTGGATTTGACAGTTTTATAGATTTTCATTTAAAGAATCTATGGTTATGCATATTCATGATAATCCTTTATTCTAGTATAATTGTTATGGTGTTTATGTTTCAAAATTTTGAGTCCTCCAGATGTGAAGTGGATATGGGTATGCATGGGTGTTCTTGAACATATTGGTTTTGCAGGTTTTACACGGTCAAAAAAAAAACTTGTGGTTTTGTGGAGTTGTTAAACTATTCTCTAGACCCTGGCTTTTGGGGCATTGTTGGATGAGATAGTTGTATTTATACATACATGCTTTGTGCTTGGTATGATGAGATGTGATGTCTTATTTGCATGGGAGTGTTGGTACGTGATTAGTCACTCATCATTTCCTGTGGTGTTGCTTGTTGGGTTCCTAGTGAAGAGCACAAAAGATTTACTGAGAGGGGGGTGAATCAGTAAATCTATTCAAATTTTCACCTTCTTAACTTTTCACCATTTTATCAACATCAACTTCTAATATGAATCAATGAAAGCAAGTTGACACCACTTTATTGAATTGATTAAATGATTTTACAAATGGAAGTAGGCACCAACCTACTTGATTTAAAATGAGATGATTTTGTAGGCTACAACCTACAAGGAACACCCAATCCTTTACAATTTTAGTAGGCACCAACCTACAAGGAGCACCAACCCCTAATGCAAGGCACCAAACCTTGACTTGATGGATGAAGTAAATGTCTTCAATCAGATATGCACTTTCCCAATCCTCCAATCTACCTTTGTGATGAAATCTCTCTCACTTAGCCCACACAAGAAGATGGGTTTCTAATGTAGACCACTATCAACTTCACTACCACACCTCCATATTTAAAAAGAATGTCAATTATATACCTCATTCAAAGCTGACATCTTTTGAAGTAGGGGCACAACCTTTGTTAAATTCGCACCTCTTCATTTGTGTGTGCATTAGTCTAAATTTAATTTTCCCATATTTCTAACACATCTTCACTTATCTTCAGTTGCACCTTCTCAGAAGTTAATTGAGGAACACGTCACTTGATGACGACATCCCTTGGTGAAACACGTCCTTTCATATTTCAAAAATGTGTCTCATTGGTTCTTAAACACATCAATTGAAATCTGTTTTTGTTATCAAGAGATCACATACTGAAGTCACATCTTTTATGAACTGCAGTTGTTTGTGAGTTACGTCCTTTCAATCCTTCAACGTATTTTCAAAAACAAAAGATTAGTTTGATTCACATTCATTCAAATACAACTTATCTAAAATACACGTTATACTCTAAAACAAAATTAAGATATGTATCATATAGTATCTAAATGATCTTTGACTTCAAACTTAGATGCTAGGAATGGGAATCGGCCAAACAACAAATTTGTATACTTCAATTAATGTATGTGATTATCTTATTTTTTATTTACATCATCTCCATTCCTTCCTAACCATGGTAGAAAGAATCTAAAACACCAGTCTTCCATATTGGACTTAGTGGAAAATAAAATTATTATCCGCATATTTCATATCTTTCATTTTGTCTTCAAGCGGCAGTAATATACTCTAGGATGGTCGTGATCTTCCTCCAAGAGATTTAAAGTTTTCACATGACATCCTTAGAATGGTACAGTGGCTACTCTACCATTTCCATGATGGCAAGATACGGTAATTGTTTTAATCACCTTTGGTAATTCTTGAAAGCTCGATGTGGATGTTTCAATTTTCCCAGTAACATTTATTTATGCATACATACATATCTTTGACTAAAATCAATACTTATATTGATGCCACTGTAAAGTTCCAAACTCTCATATATATACCCAGAATCGACCTCTTTGACTTGGTGAGTCTACGATGGCACATAGACATATAATCGTTTTTGAATTCTATCACTTCCAATCATAAGTTCCAGAAATATTATGAAGATAGATTATTCTTTCAATAGCATATTTGAAATAGTTTCTTCTTTCAAGACATACGCACAACCTTTAATTTACATAGGTTATTGGGTTGTTGTAGAAATAAAATGGATGACTTACTTCTTTTGCATACATTTTAAAGAAACTTTGCTTTATGCTTCTTCTAATATATGAAGTCTCATGATTATACTGCCACAACTTTATATTCATCTTCAATAATGTGCTTCATCATCATATATGACTATTCTAAAACTGATTTGCTTGAAATCTACATCCAAATCTGCTCATAGACTTTACTATGATCTGCATTCAAATATGTTATCTTCAGTCATGCTTAAACTTTTTTCTTGACATCAATGACAACATTTCCAACAATATCCCCCTTTGTCATTCATGGAAACATATATTTTTTCATCTCTTCTAACTCTCCCCCATTCTATATCTCTCCCCCTTTGACATCAATGGCAAAGTGACTTAGAACAAACTCTTGCTTTTTTTGTTTCATGGAGCTACAAGGTCATGTGTATAGCTCCCCTTGAATGTAAGCTCCCATCTACCAATACTCATCTTTCTAACTTCTTCATTCCTTGAATTTTAAATCATTTTGGTTATTCTACATGGAAGTGTTGACTGTGATTTTGGCATAACAACATGCAAACAAAATATTGCTATTCTATTTCTCCTGAAAGAGAAAGAAAACACATGGATGTCTTAGCTCCCAAGGTCTTTGTAGTTGGTTCTCAACTGTGCTGATGTCCCTTAGTGGCCGATGTGAAATTAATGTTCAAGGGGCCTGCTGGTGTTGAGCTTCTAGATTTTTCTCATATCAAGCATGAAAATAAAACCTACTCTAACAGGGGTTTTTTAAGAAATAGAAAAAGATAGATCAGGGCTTTGAAATAGAAAAGAACAATAATTCATCCAATCTTAACTAGACTTGTTAACTTCAAGGAATTATAAACTAAAATTGCAGAACAAAGTAAACTTGTGATTGACACACAACCTCTTTCATTCTCAGTGCTAATTCGAATAACATATTTTTTCTAGTTACCATTTAAATAAAACACAAATAACATTTCATTCCTTGAAGACTTCACAAATCAAATGATCAAATTAAGATAAATATCATTCAGGAACACAACATGAAGTAGATTAAACTCTGATTGCTTCTACTGTTCTTAAAACAGATAAGCAATATTTACAAGGCTGGCACAATCACCAGTGTATAGAGAATTTGAGTTTCCAGATTGTTTCCAACTACGCTAAAAGAACTTGGAAAATACATTACAGTCTGTACTAAAATCTTACTGCTAACCAAGAAGACTAAAAGAAGCTCTTATTACTAAGAATCAAGATGCAACTCCATCTCCTTCTGTTAACTGACTAAGTCCTAATAGTTCTAACTCTAAAAAGTTCTCAGTCTAAAAGTTCTCTAATCCTCGAAGTTCCAACCTAGAAACTGCTGACCTTTACAAAGAGGCAAGAATGCCTTATATACAAAATGTACCAACAAGAATGTGTTTCCCCCTCCACTAGGGTTTACAAAATATCTGCATCCAGGAGAGTCAGCTCTCAGATCTTTCTGAGGAAATTCAAAACTGCATTCAATGTGAAGCCCTGCTGTCCATGTTGATGAAGGATTTCTACCCGTAGGAGAAGCCTTTTTAGATCTTTTTGGCAACTACAGCATTAACTCTCCCATCTTCTTGTCCACCTTCGAACTTTATTGGGGTCTCCTTGAATGCTCAGAATATCTTCATTAATATTGATCTACCTCCTTGCCAGTAGTCACTATAGCTGTCCCTATGAGTCCCAGCTTCTTCTTTCCTTCGGCTCCCTTTCTGTTCTGGACTTCTCTATTTGTTGACCGTCTTCTAGAAGCACCATCGAGCCTCCTTGCAGATCTAAACATCGTCACCTGAGCCGATCCATCATCGTCTATTCTCAAAAGGAATCCATCTTGCTTGCCTTATGTTAGTCTTCTCCACAAGAGCAATCAATTGGTCAATGGGCCATCTCAGCTCTCTCTCATTGGACGATCACTTGCCACGCCAGATTCCTGAGCATTCAAGAGCGGTCTACCTTAATATCACATGTCGGTGAGACACCATCATGTCTCCCTAATGCGATTTCATCTTATAACGGTTATCGACATAGCATGAGTCAATCGGTGAAACATTTCGGTGGGCTGCAGAAGTTATGTCGATACACCCCGAGGTTGCCGAGACAATCGTTGTCGATGTGAGGTCATGGTGATCTCCTTATTCCTTCGGGGAGCCCCTTCCAAGCCCAAATTTATTTCGGCGAGACCCTACACTGTCGGCTAGAGTTTTTGGCGAGTCCATTTCTCTATGTTAGGAAGACAATCCTACTTCGGGGAGACCTTACCCCAAACTCCTTTTCTTTTATCGAACCTACCTTGTGTCGGCAAGACCCTCTACTATCGTTGAGACCTCTCGGAAAAGATGCTAATCTTTCAATGAGCTTCTTCATGTCGGCGAGACCATCACTCATCACCGTGACCTCATAGCGAAGTCCTTCATTTGTTTGGAGTCTTCCCCGATTTCCTTCTGTCCTCCTTGAGCTCTAGTCTTTCTGTTTTGATGTGACTTTCTTGTCGACATGACCTTCTGTGGTCGAGGAGAAGTCTTGGCGAAGCCATCTCATTTTTTTGATACCGTTTTACTTCAGCAAGAGTTCACCCCATCGATGAAACATCTTTTTGAAGCCACCTTTCTCTTGGTGAACCTCCTTCGTGTCGCTCAAACTTCCCTTGGTCGGCAAGAGTTTACACTGAAGGAGGCTTCCTTTCGCCAAGCGCAAACCTTTTTCGGGCTCCTCCTACCTTTTCGGTGAGACATATGCTAATCATCCAGACCTCCTACCGAAGGAAAAATTATCATCGAGACTTACTCCTTTCGCTAAGAGATTATGCCGAATCCAAAATCTTTGGGTGAAGGCTCCTTCATGTCGGCGAGACACACTGATTCTCTCACCAAAGACATATTGATGGAATCCCCTTGTGCCATGTCGGTGTGATCGAAGTTGCTCGGTGAGACGTTACACTGACGCAAGTGAGCCTTTGATGTTACTTTGTTGGCAGTCGGTAAGACATTGTGGACTCACTGAGACTTCACACCAACGAAAAAGGCACCATTGAAAGGATGATGCACCATTAAGCACACACATAGATTCAGGGGGTAGCCATTGATTGACTTACATTTGAGATTCTAGCTCTACCTTGCTTGTTATAACTGACCCAACTAGAGTTGTGATATTCATGAACCATGAGTTCTGGGTAGCTGAATCCTTCATATTCATGAAAATGGTTAAACCATTTTCCCAGCCGAGTCACCATTTGTTATGCCTTGCTGAGAATCTGAATCCTTTTGTCCCAGCTGAGTTGCCATTTGTTATGCCATGTCGGTGTGACCGGAGCCGCTTAGTGAGATGTTACACTGATGCAAGTGAGCCTTTGATGTTACTTTGTTGACAGTCGGTAAGACATTACAGACTCACTGAGACTTCACACTGACGAACAGATCTCTTTGCGATGGGAAATATTCACCGTCAGTCGGCAAGACCAAGAGACTTCACCAAGACCACATGCCAAATGCTGATTTTTTGGCCGAGGCATCCACTTATGAACTGATCGATGAGATGCAAAATACTCTGGGAGAGCCTCCACCAAAAAGATAACTCTTGTCGAAGTGTTACCCCAGACTCTGCTAGTCAGTGAGACCTTGTGAAGTTGCCGAGACTTTTCTTTGAATGATAAATTCATGCCGAAGGGAAGCTCCTAGTTGTCGTGACTATGTTTCATCGGTGAGACATTACACCAAATTCCCACACTCTCTCCGAAGACATCCTTGTTGGCGATACTGCACCCATTCGCCAAGACTTCTTGGCGAAGAGAAAACCTTGTGCCAATAGATGAATCCTTTTGACAATGGTCAGCAAGACTTTGAAATTTTGCCAAGACTTCTCCCTGAAGGGAAAACTCATGCCGATAGGAAAATCCTAGTTGCCAGGACAATGACCTTGGTCATGCAGATAGATGCATGTATGTAAATTCCACTCGCCATGACATCCCTGGGGTCTTGCCAAGAGGCCACACAAATGCAGATTTGAACAAAATGAATTATGGGTCGAGGAGATCGTGATAATCTTATGCCAATAAGATTCATAATGGGGAGTATTATGATTCTTTGGATTTCAAACGATCCGAGCCAAACCACCAGTCGGTAAGAGTCTAGAAAAATCTTTCCGACTTTTTCCTTAGCTGATTTTCATGACCAACTGGATTGAGGAATGCCTTCCAACTGAGCCTCAGCAAATATCATCAAGTATACGATTTAACCCTACAAAAGGATTTAGATTCTTAGCAAGGCATAACAAATGGTGACTTGACTAGGAAAATGGTTTAACCATTTTCATGAATCTGAAGGATTCAGCTACCCAAAACTCATGGTTCATGAATATCACAACTCCAGTTAGGTCAGTTATAACAAGCAAGGTACAGCTAGAATCTCACATGTAAGTCAATCAATGGCTACCCCCTGAATCTATGTGTGTGCTTAATGGTGCATCATCCTTTCATAAGGATTTCTTCATCTTTTGAATAATAATGTGCAAGATGTGAGCTACATGAGTTGATCTCCTTCGTGCAATGATATCTCGGGCATTGCTCCGCTGCCAGTCAGGCGTCCATAGCCCCGATGAAGATGCCTCTACTTTTCTCTCAACATTGCTCTACTGCCAATCAGGCATCCATAGCCTCGGTAGAGATACTAGAATCACCCATTCATATTGAATCCTTTTCTCTTTAGATAATTATTTTCTATTCTTTTTTCTTTTTCTTTTTCTCACTTTGTTTCAGATATTTCATTTAGTTCTCTTTTCCTTTTCAATACATCAGATGTTTAATATCTGATTTGGGTTGAAAACTACCATGGACCTCATGACAACACTTGAAAAATATATTTTTTCACTCAAATCTCACAACACTACCACTCTAGGACAAATATATCATTACAAGAGGAGATGATTTTAATGATTTGTGACAGATTTAGGGGAGTTGATGAAGGATTTCTTACTTTGCACCTTATTTTCAAAACTTTCCACAACCTTTATTGACAACAAGCAGGAAACAATGAATTGAGGACAAAATCATCCAATCAAAAAACCTAAAAATGTCTAAACCACTTCTCTCCTAATGACCATAGTATGCCTCAGATAACAACCCACAGTTTCAAATGGAAAGAACAGATCAACCCCTAAAGAACAAAACAAACAGAAAACAAAAAGCAAAGAAAACTCAAAGAATAGAAGGAAAGAAAAACAAATAAATAGCAAACTATTTACAAACAAAGAGCAAATTACCTACACAAAGAGCAACAGATTATTCACATAAAGGAAAGAGTTATTTACAAACTGAAGCACAAAAGCTATATACATAAATGCAAATTATTTACAAACAAAGGAGACAAATAAATTATTCACATAAATAACAACAAATTACTTATATACAAAACAAAAATTAACAAGCCTCAAGATTCAAAATAGTGCTTGAGGAACTGCCCATTGACAGGAAAAGGAACAGGTTCTTCAGTTAAGCTACTCAGTCTGAAGGCATTTTCTCCTAGGATCTCAGCAATTTGATAAGGGCCTAACCAAATTTTGTCAAGCCTTTGGTGATTGCCTTTCTTTTCACTAGCCTTATCCCATAGAAACACTAGGTCTGATATCCTAAAAGCCTTAATCTTGGCTCTTTTGTCAAACCAGTGTTTGACAACAGCCTGATGGTTGAAGAATTATTGCAAAGCAGCATCTCTCTGTTCTTCTAATTTTAACAAAGCAGCTAATCTGACTTCTATCCTATGGTCATTAGAGTAGAATTTTTGCATGAATTCAAGGATAGGTATTTGTAGATGGATGGGCAATACATGCTCTTGGCCATATACTAACTTAAATGGTGAAGTCTTCAGAGCAGCTTTAATCCTAGTCCTATCTTCCCATAATGCGAATCTCAACTGGGTATGCCAGTCTCTAGGGTTATGCTCTAATAGTTTCTTAATTACCCCTAAGAGATTCTTATTGGTAGACTCTACAACTCCATTTCCTTGTGGGTAATAATTTGAAGAATACTTCAAGACAATCTTGTGATCATACGCCCAGGAACTAAACTCAGCAAAAGAAAAGGAAGAGCCATTGTCACATACCAGAGTGAAGGGTACCCCAAATCTTGCAGTGATGCATTCGGTGAGGAACTTGATCACTACCTCTGTTGTGTTTTTTTTGTAGGGTATAGCCTCTGTCCATTTTGTGCAGTAGTCAGTAGCAGTCAAGATGAATTTATGCCCTGGAGAAGAGTTTGGGTTAATCACCCCAATAAAATCTAGTGTTCACTAGGAAAATGGCCTTACCTCATAGACAGGCTGCAAAGGCATGGCTGGGTGGCGTTCCCTTGGTGCAAAAATATGACATACGTGGCATGTTCTTACATGTTGATGGGCATCCTTGAATACAAAAGGCCAGTAATAACTAGACCTAAGGATCTGGTGTGCCATAGAATCTGCATAACCATGACCTGTGTCATGTTTCCCATGAAACTCAAAGATCACCTGCTTGGCCTCTTGATGATCAAGGCATCTCAGGTATACTCCTTCAAAATTTCTCCCATATAGCAACCCTCCTTTGAACATGCAATGATAAATTTTCAGTCTCAGGGCTCTCCTTTGAGTGGCATTCATTCCTTCTAGACAACGATTGTTGAGCATAAAGTAAATGGTGTCAACATACCATGGGTCATTAGAGAAAGACTGGGTTGTTTATTGCTAACAGATGATGTTGTCGCCAGCATTCGCCATGGACTGGGATAAACCTGTGCCTCAAATGAGTCTCATAGGGCATATCTCCAGATTGAATTCTTGTAAGATAGCCATCCACTTTCCCCTTCTTTCTCCTAGCTCACTCTACATTAGTAGGGACTTCACAGCCGCATTAGGAACTATAGCAACGACTTGACTCTGGAGAATGTAATGTCAAAATTTCTTAACAGTCTGAACCAGTGCAAAAGCTTGCTTCTCCAGAGGTGGGTATTTGATTTCTACATTTTTGAACGAAGAGCTCATAAAAGCAATCGGTCTCTCCTCTACCCCTTCTTTTCATTGGGTTAAAACAGTCGCACATGAATGCTCAGAGGCAAAAGAGTAAATGTAGAATGGCTTGATGTAATCAGGGATTGTACAGACCGGCGCTTCTGAGATGGATCATTTGACTTGTGAAAATGCGGCCTTTGCTTCATCAGACTACTCTACGTTGGTGTCCTTTTTCATCATTTCGTTCAAAGGCTTTATGATTTCAATAAAGCCCATGATGAACTTCCTCACGAAGTTGATTTTCCCGAAGAAAGACTTCATTTCTTTCTTGCTTCCTGGCCGGGTGATCTTCAGAATGGACTTGACTCGATCTAAATTGATTGATATTCCTCTCTCAGAGATTATATGTCCCAAGAGCTTTCCTTCAGAGACTCTGAACACGCACTTGTTGGGATTCAGGGAGACACCATACTGTATACACCTTTGGAGAACCTTGGCCAAGTCGGCAGCATGATTGAGTCAATCCTTGGAGAACACTTTCAGGTCATCTATGTAAACAATAATACATTTTTCAATCAGATCCTTGAAATCTATGTCCATAGTGCACTGGAAATTGCTCCAGCGTTTATTAGACCGAATGGCATCCTTCTGTATGCAAACGTCCCCCACTTGGTAGTGAAAGTCATCTTCATCCTATCCTCAAAGTCAACCATTACCTGATTGTATCCAGAGTAACCATCCAAGAATGACATCATTTGTGCTCTATTGACAGTCTGTAATACCTCATCCAAGGAAGGGAGTGAGTAATTATCCTTTTCTGAAGCCCTATTCATATTTTTGAAGTCGACACATAGTTTGATCTCCCCGTTCCTCTTTCAAACTAGAACTAAGTTAGCCACCCACGTTGAATGGAGCACAGGAAAGATTATCCTTGCAGAGAGAAAATTGTGTACTTCTTTATAGATTAATGGTTCAATCAGGGCATTGACAAGGCATTGCTTCTGTCGGAAGGGTTTAACCTCAGGCTTCAAAGGGATGGTATGCGTCATAACAGAAGCATCAAATGTCTGGAGGTCTTCATACCCCCAGGCTATCGCAACAATATCCCTTTTAAGTACCCTCAATATGTCTTCTCTAATTGCTTCAGAGTAGGCCTTCCCTATGTAGACATTCCTTTCAGGACCTGAATCAGCTAGGTTAACCATTTCTTATTCGCCTCCTTTGTCTTCAATTGGTATCTTCTCTTGAGCCCTTGGATCTGAGTCAAAAATTCTCTCCAAGGCCACCATTCCCTTGGGAATGCTATTACCTTTTAAATTAAGGACTCCTTCTGTATCACAATCCTTTGGATTCCAATCTCCTTGATCCCTTTTGGACTCATCAATGATTTGTCTTTCAAAAACATCTGAACTTGCTAGGAAAGCAAGGATATGTCGATCATCATCAAAGACCTGGAAGTTCTTGATATTATCAGGAACAGCTGGGGTGGACATCAGTTCCACTGAGAATCTTTTAAACTTGGAGCCTTGCATAGGTTCCAAGGTACTAGCAGCAATAGCCAATGAATCAGCTACATGATTGTCCTCTCTAGGGATCAGACTAATCCCAAAAGCATCGAAGTCCTCAATCAGGTTCCATACCCGATTTCTATATGCTACCAATCTTTTGTTGCGACATGTGTATTGGTTGCGCACTTGCTTGACAAAAACTTCTGAATCTCCTTGGATCACCAGGGTAGTGATCCTTTTCTTATGTGCAAACATTAATCGTTCGACCCGGCATCCGAGCTCCCAGTTATATAAGTAGGGGGCCCCTACTATCCATAGGCAAACGATCCCTTCCTTGTTTTAAGGTGCTCTGCGGAAGCATCTCGGTAGATAGGGGGCAGCTCTGTGGCCGAACCTGATAGCTGGTGGTGCTCGGAGGTAGGGGCCGAACAAATAATAGGCTGGAATTATGAATAGTTCTCGTGGACTACGGGGTTGAAAAGTGGGGTTGATTAATCAGCCTGCTAGACTTTCTATAGTGGGGGGGTGGGGGGGAATTCTAGTTGAGCCCCATTTCATGGATCTCCTTCTCCAAGCAGCAGATGCCCAGAAATCGATCTGGTTCGATAAGTGAGACGAATATATCGCATCGGGGATTGGGGTTCGATTCAGGTCCTTTCCATTACACGAGATGACAGGGAAAGCATGGAAGAACTAGGCAGCTCCTTAGAACCCAACTCGCTGGCACACACATTATCTCCGCTAATAGAATTATGATAGTTTGATAGTTATGCCGGGCCTCAGGAACGAAGTCATACACGCGAGCCTCCCCCGATGCTTAATCTCCCTCCCACCCGTGAAAATCACTAAACTCATCTGAACTTTTATAGTTCAGGTGAGGGAAACACTCATCATCACTCCATAGAATAGTAGGGCAGATGAGTGCTAAACTCACCCCATAACCGCCTTTATCTTCCTCCCACCCGAAACTATTGTGGGATGGGGGGGAACTATAGGGCCAATTGTCAGATGAGGGTCAGTTGCGTCTCCCCAGTTCATGATTATTTCCGCTGTCCTCCCCCATATATCCACCTAGTTATAGAGTTACCTGGCCCCCGACGCTCCGTGTGTGGGGCAACTACCGCAAGACCCCACCACCCAGGGCCCCAACCCCACCGGCCCCTACTATTCTAAGGAATCAGTCAATCCATAAGGCGGGACCTGCTAGAGTAGGAGAGGCGGAAAATACGCTAGGATAAGCTGGCCCATAGAATAGTAGGGGCCCTCCCACCTTATGCAAGAACTAGCAAGCGCATTAATGAACTAATTAATTAAGCCCCTCAAATTCTATGGGCCATCGGTAGATTATTATTGTGGGAGGCTAGCCGGAGGCCCACCTTAGGTGGGGTCCGCAAATATTAGTGGGGTCCGCCGTTATGGGTGGGAAACTATAGTTCCGGGTATGTATGGTGGCCCATATGCGCCCCTACCCAGATGAATCGGAGTAAACTGATTGCAAGGGTAGTGGTAACAAGTCGACAGGGAATCTGAATCCCTGCTCTTGTGCACCCACCACCTGATCCTAGGACGAATACTGATCGCTATTACCATCCATTGATCACGAATACTGATACAGCAGCTTGAGAAGATATGGTGATTCGAGTAAGGCCAGGTAGGCCCCTAAGGGGTAAGGAACACAAATGAATAACTACTGCCCGTCTTTGTCCGGATGTGTCTGGGACCGAGCCTTCTAGGCCTACTGGGGGAGGAGTTCGGAGCTAACTAGGGATGAGAGAGGGGATCAGACATGGGTTCTAGGGCAGCACTGGGAGGAGACCCTAACTCCTTCCCCTACCACTTATGAATAGATCTAGATATAGATATAGAGGGGGTCGACATCATCATGATTCTACATCGTGTTATATACGTGATACGACTAATGGCCTATCTATATCTTTGTTGGAGCCGGAACAACTAATCTACTGAAGCGGGGGGGCTCCCACCCACCCCCAAGCCCCATTATAGCCCGGCCTCGGTTGCTGACTCAATGGATAGGTTTACTCACCCTGTATCCCTATAACTCACGTAGGTAGGTTGCTTCCCTTGGGTTCGAAGTCCTCTAGGATATATAACTGGCACTTGATTGCAAGACCCCACCATCCAAGGTGAACCCCACTATCCACCAGCGCACCATCTCGGGCTTCGCCCACCGTGAACCCTAGCTTCTAACCCGGGGGGTGGAAGGATATAGAGATGTAGCGAACCCCACCAGAGCTTTGCTCACCGACCATATGTATCTTACCCACCGACCATACTCGCCCAGGGGTGGGTGGCAACCCCTTTTGTCCCCCCACCCGCCCCTTGGCCTCCCACCCCCCTCGAAACCCACATAGAATTGTAGGGGCCTCCCACCCGCCTGCTCCATAGAATAGTAGGGACGACCATGCCCTAAGGCGAATGGGTCGATGGGGTCAGGACCGACCATACTCGCATATAATTTGGAATAAGTTGACCCCATAGAATAGTAGGGCTAGTTACAGACGTTTCTATGAAATCATTTATGCGCTCGCAACCAATAGCAGGGGCCCTACTCTCTACTATATATAGATAGCCCTACTCAATAAAGGTGGGGCTTGACTGGGATTTCTTCTATACGTGATATGGATGCATCGATATTACGTCCATAGAGATAGAGGGTTTGAACTAAGATTCCCCTTGCCGGGTGGTGCATAGGGCCCCTACTATTCTATGGTAGTCGATAGATTATTGTAGGGCCTGGCATACTCTATATCCTCCCACCCCCCCGAGGGGCCCACCCTGCTTCCCAATCGGCTAGCCTCCCATCCACCCCTATAGTTGGGTGGGGAACTATTGCTGGTTGAGGGCGAGAAATCAACCTGGGAGATAGCATTGATTGTGCTCAACCTGCTATTCTCGGGGATAAGAAATTCATTCCGGCTGGTTGCACCTCATTTGAAAATTCCTTAGGTGTGTGGGCTTCGGGAGCATAGCATCATTAGAGAGAGGGCTTGAGAGCGAAGCTCCGGGTGCCCTACGGATGAACCCCTATCAATCATTCGCGGGTGCCTGTTGTCGAACCCCCTACTCTAGATAGGGCAAGGAGTCTTGTAACAGCATTCTCATATTCCGAGCATTCCTCCATCTACAGTAGTCGAGGGAGCGCAGCATTCTTGATTCGCATTCCTCTCTCTAGCATTCTACCCTATGGGCCGAGCTCGCAGCCCTTTTGTTTCTTTAATCGCTTGCTTCAAGGCCCATTAGAATAGTAGGGCAACCGCAGGAGAGTATTCATTTTATTCGTTCGGCCAGTAGCAGGAAGTACTCATCGGTCATGACGGTGGGCATCAGTAGAGAGGGGGTGAGGGCGGGTGGGATGGGCTTGCATTGGATGGAATTCATTTGGGGTGGGAGGAGATAGATGGGCGGAATGACTAGGATGGGATAAGACTAGAGAAAGAATCTCCTTTGGAGGCATCCTATCCCTAGTTAACATTATTACTTCCTTAGCTTCAAATGAGAAGCGATCTGCAATGGTCTCGAGGTGACTTGTGCTAGCTTCCTCAGCTTGGGAAACATGATTTAAAATGTCAATGCAAGGTTGACAAATCAATTCAAAATGACTTTGGTAGTGTACCCTACACCAATTAGGGAGTAGGAGACTTTGCAGATCTACACCCTCTCCCAAGACCATCTAATCTTGTTGCAGCTTTCTGACTAATGCCTGCCGATTTTCACCAATCCTAATATCAGGGGGCTTTTGTTTTGATATGTCCTTAGCATTGAGAATCGAGAAGGTTAGAATTTCCTCTCTTTTGTAAACCCCTATCTCAGCCTCAAAGTAAGCTACCTCCTTGGGACAGTCGTACTCAGTGATGATATGTTTGAGGTGTGGCTCACTTTCAATTCTAATATTAGTAGGAATTCCCTTCCATGGTAGCCACATGTGTGAAAAGTCCAGGGAGAGGTATCCCCCTATACTTTTCATCAGATCTCAGCTTAGTAGCTTACCATAGGTCCTAGGAATATCTGCTACTTGAATGTCAATGTTTGTTAGGATCCTAGGATTAGATCCTACTTGCACATGTGTATTTCTTAATTCCCCCACTACATTGACCTCTGTTTTGTCCAGTTGGACAACTTTCTTGTTTGTCTGAATAGGATTCAATCCTAACTTCTTACATACAAAAAATGGCATGACATTGCCTAAAGCTCCTGAATCTAGCAAACAATTATGTAGATTCTTTCCACAAATTCTTAAACTCAAAAGAAAAGGTGGAGTACCTACTTTGCTTCTATACAAAGTTGTGTATATGTCTACAGGGGGTGTAACCTTGCTTTTTTATTTTGACTTATCTGCTTGTTCCAAAGCTTTCAACACTATCTCCCTTTGAGCAAGGCACCACTTTAAGATGTCAAAGTATGACAAAGAAGTTTTTTCTTTCTGCATCTCAGAAACAATGTCAAATTTTGTATCATAACTTACATTGTTTTTAACAACACTAAACGAATTTCCTCTATTGTGGAAGTCAGATGGACCTTTTGGTGGATGAGGATTGTTATCAACATTTTGATTTGGGGGCACCATGTGATTAGGAGGTGTTGATGTAGTGAATGGGCCCTTGTTTTGATTTCTCAAAAAGTGTCCTCCCTTTGTCTGAAAAGCTTGGGCATCATATGAATCTTCCTCTGGTTTGTTCTCACTTTGTCTTGGGAATGAAGGCTCTTCTTCAAAGAGATCATAAGCCATTGCAGTATCCACTGAGTCACCTCCTTTGTTTGAATTCCCTTGGAATGTGTGGGTATCTTCTTGTGCCATCTTGACAACCTTTTCCACCTCAGGGCAGTTCACTTTAGAATGAGTTGCAGTATTGTGTAGCCTACACCAATTAGTCATAAAGTTCAGATCGGCCACATTTGCAGTATGTGACCTTTCCTCATTGGCCTGATAATTGTGAGGGACCCCACCATTGTTTGGTCCTGTATTCCATTGCCGATTGTTATTTGCTCTCTGGTTATATCCTCTATTTTGATTTTGGTAGCCCTGGTTAGAGGAATTTTGGCCTTGGTAACCCTTTTGGTTGTAATTGTTGTTGTTTTTCTGATAGGTACCCTGGTTGTTGTTTTGATTAGGGTAGTTACCTTGATTCTGAGATGGGTTAATCCTAAGCTGGGCCATGTCATTTGTGACTTGGGACAACATTTTCTTCAAGGTTTCTACTTCATTTGTAAGCTGAGTTGTCTTTTCACCTTCAACAGCCTTGGAGATAGGTGGCTGATCAACATGACTTGGGTTTCCAACTTGGTTATGAAGACCTTGGGGACCTTGAGGGACCTGTGGTTGTTGAAAAGGTTTAGGGATCTTATTAGAAAAGAATGGAATAGTAGGTTGAGTTTGCAATTCAGATATAGGCCCATAGTGGGAAGGAGACATTCCTGGAACAACATTGAATAAAGGGGGCAGACTAGGCATTTGATACCCTATTAAAGGAAAACCTCCCCCCAAACTTGGTTGAGAGTTGGTCTATTGCTGCAACTTGATAGCCAAGTGATAAACTTTGGATAGAGAATCAATGTCAACTAGTTGATAAGTCCTCTGCAGGAACAAACCTAGCAAAGGGTCTGTAGCCCTGAAGTATGCCTGGATGGCACTATTCTCGATGACTAGATAGGGATCCTGCAGCCTCCTATACATTCGTTGAAACCTAGTATTGAACAAGGGCAAGGATTCATGTGGCTCTTTCCTAATGGTAGCAAATTGATGATACAAAAGGGTTGGATCCACATAGACTCTGAACTGATTGATGAAAGCATTCTTCAAATCTATCGAAGTTAATAGAACCTTGTGGCAGATTTAGGTGCCAGTTGTACACCATGTCCCCTAAGGAATAAGGGAATAGCCTGCAAACTACATCATGGTGAGCTATTTGAGCTCAGGTACAAGCATCCTTGAAAGCTTGTATGTGCTCTTTAGCACTCCTTGATTCACCATGGATGTATTTAGGGTAGAACTTCTTAGGGTTCTTAGGCATATCATGAAAACCTCTAGGAATAGTCCCCAATGGAGAGGGATTATTCTAAAAGAACGCCATTGGTGGTGGTGGTGGTGGTTGAGCCAGCTATTGTATGGGTTGGACCAGCTGTGAAGACAATTGAGATGGATTGGATGGTGGATTGATAGGTACCCACTGGGGTATTGGTGAAAACCTTGGTGGAGTGAGTGGGGCTGATAAGGGTGGTATGATAGTTGCCCTAGTCCTGTGACTTTTGTGTCTTGTTGGGGTCTTGAGTTTTATGGAAGGTGATGGATTTTCAGTTGATCGAAGAACTCTATGGGACTTCTCTAGGGATGAAAACCCAGGTTTATCCAGTTTTCCCTTCTTTCCCTCCTTCTAGTGCCAGTTTCTATTGACTGTGATTTTGGCACAACAACATGCAAACAGAATATTGCTATTTTGTTTCTCCTGAAAGAGAAAGACAACACATGGATGTCTTAGCTCCCAAGGTCTTTGTAGTTGGTTCTCAACTGTGCTGATATCCCTTAGTGGTCGATGTGAAAGTAATGTTCAAAGGGTCTGCTGGTGTTGAGATTTTGGATTGTTCTCAAATCAAGCATGAAAATAAAACCTACTCTAACAGGGGATTTTTAAGAAATAGAAAAAGATAGATCAGGGCTTTGAAATAGAAAAGAACAATAATTCATCCAATCTTAACCAGACTTGTTAACTTCAAGGAATTATAAACTAAAAATGTAGAACAAAGTAAACTTGTGATTGACACACAACCTCTTTCATTCTCAGTGCTAATTCGAATAACATATTTTTTTCCAGTTACCATTTAAATAAAACACAAATAACATTTCATTCCTTGAAGACTTCACAAATCAAATGATCAAATTAAGACAAATATCATACAGGAACACAACATAAAGTAGATTAAACTCTGATTGCTTCTACTGTTATTAAAATAGATAAGCAATATTTACAAGGCTGGCACAATCACCAGTGTACAAAGAATCTGAGTCTCCAAATTGTTTCCAACTACGCTAAAAGAACTTGGAAAATACATTACAGTCTGTACTAAAATCTTACTGCTAACCAAGAAGACTAAAAGAAGCTCTTATTACTAAGAATCAAGATGCAACTCCATCTCTTTCTATTAACTGACTAAGTCCTAACAGTTCTAACTCTAAAAAGTTCTCAATCTAAAAGTTCTCTAAACCTCGAAGTTCTAACCTAGAAACTGTTGACCTTTACAAAGAGGCAAGAATGCCTTATATACAGAATGTACCAACAGGAATGTGTTGTCCCATGCACTAGGGTTTACAAAATATTTGCATCCAGGAGATTCGGCTCTCAGATCTTTCTGAGGAAATTCAAAACTACATTCAATGTGAAGCCCTGTTGTCCATGCTAATGAAGGATTTCTACCCACAGGAGAAGCCTTTTTAGATCTTTTTGGCAGCTACAACATTAACTCTCCCGTCTTCATGTCCACCTTCGAACTTTGTTGGGGTCACCTTGAATGCTCAAAATATCTTCATTAATATTGATCTACCTCCTTGCGAGTAGTCACTACAGTTGTCCCTATGAGTCCCAATTTCTTCTTTCCTTTGGCTCCCTTTCTGTTCTGGATTTCTCTGTTCGTTGACCTTCTTCTGGAAGCACCACCGGGCCTCCTTGCAAATTTGAACACCGTCACCCAATCCGATCCATCATCATCTATTCTCAGAAGGAATCCATCTTGCTTTCCTTTTGTTAGTCTTCTCCATAGGAGCAATCAATTGGTTAATGGCCCATCTCAGCTCTCTCTCATTGGATGATCACTTGCCACGCCAGATTCCTGAACAGTCAAGAGTGGTCTACCTTAATATCACATGTCGGTGAGACACCATCGGTGTTTCCCCGATACGATTTCATCTTATAACAGTTATCGGCATAGCATGAGTCAATCGATGAAATGTTTCGGCGGGTTGCAGAAGTTATGTCAATACACCCCGAGGTCACCAAGACAATCGTTGTCGATGTGAGGTCATGGAAATCTCCTTAGTCCTTTAGGGAGCCCCTCCCGAGCCCAAATTTCTTTTGGCGAGACCCTACATTGTCGGCTAAAGTTCCTGGCAAGTCCATTTCTCTATGTCAAGAAGACAATCTTGCTTCGGGGAGACCTTACCCCGAACTCCTTTTCTTTTACTGAACCTAACTTGTTGTCGGCAAGACCCCCTACTAGCACTGAGACCTCCTGGCGAAGATGCTAATCTTTCAACGAGCTTCTTCATGTTAGCGAGACCATCGCTCGTCGCCATGACCTCATAGCGAAGTCCTTCATTTGTTTTGAGTCTTCCCCGATTTCCTTCTATCCTCCTTGAGCTCCGGTCTTTCTGTTTCGGTGTGACTTTCTTGTCGGCATGACCTTCCGTGGTTAGGGAGAAGTCTTGGCAAAGCCACCTCATTTTGCCGATACCGTTTTACTTCAGCAAGAGTTCACCCCATCGGTGAAACATCTTGCCGAATCCACCTTTCTTTTGACAAACCTCCTTCGTGTCACTCAGACTTCCCTCGGTCGGCGAGAGTTTACACCGAAGGAGGCTTCCTTTTGTCGAGCACAAACCTTTTCTGAGGTCTTCCTACCTTTTCAGCGAGACATACGCTAATCGGCCAAACCTCCTCCCGAAGGGAAAAATATTGCCGAGACTTACTCCTTTCGCTGAGAGATTATGCCGAATCTAGAATCTTTGGGCGAAGGCTCATTCGTGTCAGTGAGACACACTGATTCTCTCATTGAAGACATATTGATGGAATCCCCTAGTGCCATGTTGATGTGACCAGAACCACTCAGTGAGATGTTACACCGACGCACCTAGTGCCATGTTGATGTGACCGGAACCACTCAGTGAGACGTTACACCGACGCATGTGAGCCTTTGATGTTACTTTGTTGGCAGTCGGTAAGACATTGCGGACTTGCTGAGACTTCACACCGATGAACAGATCTCTCCGCGATGGGAAATATTCACCGTCAGTCGGCAAGACCAAGAGACTTCGCCAAGACCATGTACCGAATGCTGATTGTTTGGCCGGGGCACCCACTTATGAACTGATCAGTGAGACACAAAATACTCGAGGAGAGCCTCCACCGAAAAGATAACTCCTGCCGAAGTGTTACCGTGGACTCTGCTGGTCAATGAGACCTCGTGAAGTCGTCGAGACTTTTCTTTGAATGAGAAATTCATGTCGAAGGGAAGCTCCTAGTTGTCGTGACTATGTTTCATCAGTGAGACATTATGTCGAATGCCCACACTCTCTCTGAAAAAATCCTTGTTGGCGAGACTGCACCCATTCGCCGATACTTCCTGGCGAAGAGAAAACCTTATGCCGATAAATGAATCCTTTTGACAGCAGTCGGTAAGACTTTGAAATTTTGCCAAGACTTCTCCCCGAAGGGAAAATTCATGCCGATAGGAAACTCCTAGTCGCCAGGACGATGACCTTGTTCCTGCCAATAGATGCTTGTATGTAAATTCCACTCGCCATGACATCCCTGGGGTCTTGCCGAGAGGCCACATAGACACAAGTTTGAACAAAATGAATTATGCGTCGAGGAGATCGTGATAATATTATGTCGATAAGATTCATAATGGGGAGTATTATGATTCTTTGGATTTCAAACGATCAAAGCCAAGCCACCAGTTGGTAAGAGTCTAGAAAAGTCTTGCCGACTTTTTCCTTAACTGATTTTCATGACCAACTAGATTGAGGAATGCCTTCCAACTGAGCCTCAACAAATATCATCAAGTATAGGATTTAACCCTACAAAAGGAAGGTCTACATTAGTCCTCAGAAGCAAATGAAACCAATTATACTAACATCCATTATTGCTTGTGATTAGTTTTATTGAATATTTAGCAAGAAGGAAGCCAAATTAAACTGAAACATAACCAAAGTTTGAGAAAACCAGAAGAGAAACTTAGGCAAAAAACAAAAGAACTCCCAAGCGCAAAACACATAACAAAAACAAAGAAACCAAAAAGAGAAAGGGGGACCCATTTTGATCTAGATCAAAGTGGGGTGGTTATGCAAGGTATAACAGGAAGCTTCTTCATTTTTACATCAATATGATTTCCATCAATTGAAGATAATTCAACATCTTCATTAGATATCAAACCATAAGTAGATTTCCCTTCAACATTTTGAGGTACTTTGTCATCTCCTCCAAGGGGATGAAAGATAATGTTCAACTTAGCTCCCCCTAAATTCATGCTTCCTCTTTAGAAAAGACATATTGAATTTGCATTGGATCCTTCATTTTCTGTATCTATCTTCTTTCTCCAAACTTTCGTAAGCTTTCTTTCCTTTTCCATGGTGTTCTTCTTCATATCTTGCAAGGGTGATTCCATAAAACCATATCTACAAAATCATGCTATGAGTCCAAAGTTGTTGCACTTATAACACATAATTTTATGTCCAAAAGAATTATAATTTCTCCCAGTGAAGCTTGAAGTATTTCCTACTTGAAATCTGGAATTTATTGCTTTGTGGCCAAAATAGTTGCATGAATAGCAATATCCATAAAACTACCTAGGGTTAAATCTTCTTTCATATTCCTTGAAATTTGTGACATTCTCATCAACCTTTATACATTCCTCCTTTGGATTTTTTAATTCATTTTTTAGCATGGAAACTTCTTGTACCAACATGTCACAATCTTTCCCTTTTGCACTTTACTTGATTTTTATTTCATTTTCAACTTGTTCAACCTCTACAAGTTGAGTCCTTAAATCTTCAATTATTTTATTTAACTCCTCCAATCCTTTAGTTAACTCCTTGTTTTTTAGTTTGTGCTTGGTAATCTTCTTCTTCAATTCTTCATTTTTCTTGTATGCATAATGAAGTTCTTCCTCAAGATATGTTTCTTCTTCTTCATTGCATTCTTGATCAACTTCTTCTTCATCACATTCTTGATCAACATCTTGTTCTTCATATTCAGCCATGAATAATATTTCTTCTTCACCATTTCTTGAGCAACCTTCACTTTGTTCTTCAAAAGTACTTGTTGGAGGTATGGACAGACATTGAGAGGGGGGCTAAATCAGTGTCTAAACCTTTTTCAACTTTGACCAAAATTTTAATTCTGATATCCTTTCTATTAACAATAGAGCAGAGTAATCACTTTGAGAGCATTCATGAAAAGGGGTAAATAAAGATATGACAACATCAACTTAGTCCATTAGACAACTTATGCCAATATGAATTGAGTGAGATATCTTGCATTTTCCAAAACAATTGTGACTGACAATGTTTAACAATCAAAGCCTGATGACAGTACAGGTGCAACTCATAAGACTATGTAAATGAAGACAAACATTATTGAATCACTTCTTAACCAACTGATTTCAATGCAGTTTTATAAGACACTACAACAACAGTGCAACAAAATGACACAAGATAGGTATTGAGACAACAAAAACCTTTAGGACATTATAAAAATTCTTGAGCTATGAATCAAAAGGATAATTTTATGTTTTCTATTGAATCAGAACTTTCAAAAATGATAGAATACTTGTGCAAGACATTTTGATATAACCGTTTTCAGAGATGAGGAAACTAAAATTCAACAATGCTCAAACTGATAAGAACAATCACTCACAAAATTATCGCAATCAAGAAGCATTATGACATCAAAACAAAGAGACCATAAGACAAAATTTTCTTAGTGGAAAATCCTCCTAGGATAGAAAAACCACTCCTAAACTACCTCACTGGCTTAACTTCAAAAACCACAACTTGCAATGCCTTACAAGCCAATTTCTAAGCACCCACTCAAGGAGCACCAACCCCTATTCAGATTACAAAATTACAATAACACATAGGATCTCTATGTTTCATTTTAGCTCACACATACCTCTCTATCTAATACCCTAAAGATTCAACATGAATCTTTAAAATATTAAATAAATAAGGTTTTTATAATTATACTCTACATCATATTTTCAAACTTTTATTACAGAGCTTTTTCACTATCTATTTTTGAAATAATAACAATTACAATTTCAACACCTCCTCTTCACAGTGTATCATCATTGTATTTATATATCTTTCAAGAACGATATTTTTTGATTTAATCTGAAACCCTCATGTTGTTTCTAGAAAATTGAACCAGTAGAATAATGATCAGTAGATGGAGAATAAAATTATGTAACGCCTGTACAGAAGGTCATTTCAAAATTAGACAAGAATATTTTAAGTAATGTTGCCTTTTCAAACTGCAATATTTTTCATAACCCAGATCTGAATGTAGTGAAGTATGCACAAGTAATATATTTTCCTTATTTCAAAAAACACCATATGAATCTATTTTCAAAAAACCTTATGCAGATAATCATCATTTTTTGTAATTTATGAAATAATTCCATTTTGAATCCACAATGATAATGACAAATTTCACAAAATACATGACTACCCATCAACCGAAAGTCACAAACCCTCATTGCAAGAACAAATAGAAATGATATTCTATTTGAGCATCATTTTTTCTTTAGTAACCAAAATGCATTATCTTCTGAAAAGTAAACCACTTTCACCTTTTTTGATACGAGCAAAAAGACCAAATGCAAATTTTTGATAAAAATAAAGACCAAATGATGATAAAGATACCTAAACGTGCATGAAGCTGAAAAAGGAATGCATGAAAAAATTGTACCAAGTATTTACCAACCCAGATGAAGGAAACAACAGTGAATCTCTTTCTAGCTCGATCCCTCACCCAATGTAACACACCAAACTTAGCAGCTATACCTATCAATGATTAAACACTGAGATTTTCTCCCTGTCAATGTTGTCACAGCCAGCTAAACCAATGAGAAACAACAGTTACAAAGACTCCACGGCAGCGGCTAGGGTTCCATACCATTTCAAAATAATGAACACAAAATATTTTTCCCTAAATTTCCTTTTTCTAGAGTCATTCAATGACTTTTCAAAGACATAATGAAGATTGAAGTCCGAAAAAACAAATTCTCATGAAATTAATAAAACATCATGATAAAATTTTAAACATCGTTGTCAAAGACTTTACCATGGAGGCCGACATAATAATCAAGTTGATTATTAAGACCTAGCTGTCGATTTCACATCACCACTTACAAACTTCAAACCATGTCCAAGTGAATCAAACATGTCGACAAGAAGATGATATATGATTGTTGTCGAATGCCCATAAAAATCTATCAAATCATTATGTTCGCAAGACTAAACAAAGTCAATAAGTCAAAAGTTTGATAGGGTTTAATTAATTTTAAATACCAACTCCTATATGATGTTGATTATTACAGCTTCCACACCAACGTGATTTGATGCCTTTGAGCTACAAAATTAACTTTGAACATTATTACCAAATTTTCGATGCCATGTCACTTCATAGTGACTTTTAAATAAGCCAAATAAACATTTAGCCCGATCATAATTTAATATCATATGCAAAAAGTGAAGGGATCGATCAATAATAAAGATAAGTAGATGTCGACCCTGAATTCTAGGCTCAAGCATTGGAGTTTCCTTTGATAACCAAGTATATTGTTAAAATCATATACCATGTGTACCAAAAAATACCATCAAATAAATAAGTTGCTAGAACCAAAATGAATTCAATGCCTCCAAATAATGTGAGTTCAAGATGGCATTTGAAACATGAGTGCAATGATGTCACTAATCCAAGATTCATAGAACAAAGTGAATCAATAACCAAACTGAATGAATCAGCCTAATTGCTTGTTAAAGCAATATAAATAATAAACATCAACTGAAACCATATTGCCATAAGCATTACCTTTATGAAGCTAATACTCACAACTATGATGTTTTCCAATACCTTGCAACTAGTATGATTTATGATTCCATGAATCAAATGATATCTCACTGAAAATGAATCTGCCAGTATGAGTATGTCACAATGACTTGTAAACATGTTGAATATACCTGTGGCTGTCATGAAAGCAAAGACACATATCTAAAGCTTATGCTTGTCCTAACATAAAGAACACCATGTCAAATGTTAGTACCATCAAGTAAAGAACTGAAACTGAAAGAGCATGCCATGAACCAGAAGTATCACCATATGATCCAACAGTAAACATCAAGATCCAGTATATCATTAGAATCTTGAATAACCATAAACATGAATACCAAAGAACATGCCAACATATTTTGTCATCAAGGACAACCAAAGACAACTAAGAAGTCAACAAACTCCCCCTTTGTCCTTGATGGAAAAACACAAATTACTCTCCCCCTTTTTGCCTCAATGACAAAGAAATGCAATGCAACCACAACTAAGAAGCCAACAAAGAACTCTATGAACCAGCTACAAGTAAAACAATAAGAGCAATAAGCTGAAAATATATAAGAGAGTTGTAAATGAATAAATATTGTAACATGACCCCCCTACAAAGAAGCTCCATACACAAATATATCAAAAACTGCTATCATTACTCCTCTCTTTTTTTTCAAACAACAAGAGCGTTGTCAAATAATCCAAATGGGTTATTGAAAATACTTCCAATCCATTGCAAGCACACTAGCAATTCATCACTGCATTTGTAAACCATATTGTAGATGTGCAAAGACTCAAATCTGATCAATAACACACAGTAAAAAAAAATTCTCATGAAGATTAAAAACCTAAAGTATCATTAAGGCATATCTTTGTTCTTGTGTACTATCTCAATCATGAGAACAACTTCATCTTCTTTGATACAAAAGAATATAAGGGAGATACCAAATTTTTTCAGCACAGACCTGCAAAAACATTCCTTAATGCAGAGATTCATTCACTGTCATCCAAACTGGATGATTACCTTTGTCAACAATATCAAAAGGTTAAGGAATTTAAACCACAAAGCTTCAACAACTATCAATGATTGTCAAAATCAGAGCCACAAACTTTAACAAGTAGTAATGTCACATTTTCATATAAATCCTTAATCAAATATTACTATATTATCAACAAAATGAAACCAAGGTCAAACCAAGTGTCCTCATCACTTCCAAACAGAATCATTAAACAATTGTTACCTTTTGATCCATGACATTTCTATTGTTATTGTTATAAACAAAAGTGTTGTCTTTGTTAAAGCTCGGTATAACACAGTCCATAAATATTGTTAAACTGAATGTTGCCTCAACTAACTTTCAATCTTTCTCACTTGTTTACTCTTTACTAGAAAGTATGCATTTCAAAAACAAGACAACCATCACACCAACAATAAAAAATTTCAGTAATAATCATTATTTTCACTCAAGTAGTCTCAACAAACATATACAACTCGATAGTTATACACACATTCAAAGACTTTCATTTGGTTCTTTTCAAAGATGGCTCCACTCCATACTCTTTAAGTCAAGAACCTTTACCACAGCAATGAAACACACACACTTGGATTGTGATGTTAAACATTCACAATGCATATCTTCTACACTTTTCATTGACCCTTAACATGTATCACACTTCATTAGTATAAACTTGTCACATTGGAAACAATTGTGCTGACCACTATCCACTGTTAGTAAACCCGACAATTATAACAAAAAAATATGAACAAAACATGTACTGTCAACATGACACTGCATTGTACTGTATACTATCATCTTTTAACCTTATAAATGTAGTTGTTAACCCAAATAAAATCTAGGTTTGCACTACTTTAACAATTCTTAACCCTTCAAGCTATGTGAACATTTGAAACCAAGCATTATACATAGAACTTTGATGTATAGACACAAAGGCTATTAAATAGATGTATACCAATGTCAAACTATAACGATATAAGGAATGAATTAGCCCTAATCTGAAATACCATAGTAAGAAATATCATATTTCTTGAATTAAATGTTGTCAAAAAACAACATACCTTCTAAACTTACAGAGGTAAGAGATAAAACATTTCACAACTCTCCCTAACTTCATGCTTCTCTTTATGCACTAGTAGAGGTCACTTGTGCAATATGCACAAGACTTAATTCATCCTTCTCTCGGTTTTCCTTTCTTCTCCAAACCTTCTTAACACCTATCTTCTTCTTGTCCAAGGTATCTACCTATTGTACTTTATGCCCAATGTTATTACATATATAGCAAACAATTGAAGATTTAAACTCCCCTAAATCATCTTTTAGAAACAATTTATCACAATTTCTTGCAATATGATCTGATTGACTACTCCTGAAGCATGTGTCAATACCACAGTTCCTTTTCCAATCATTTTTCTTCTCTTTAATCCAACATTCAGATGCTCTATGGACATAATCAAAACAAGAATAACAATAGCCTGAAAAGGAACAATTATACCTCATCAATTTACCTTGCCAGGTAGAGTGAGACCCTGTGAAACCATTTTTTCTATTCCTTCATCCTCTGTTGATATCCTTGTGTTTGTTTCCTGTAGTTTCAAGGTCAGTAGCATGATAATTTAAATCTATCTTTGTTCTAGGTGTTTTTCTAACCTTAGAGCACTATCTTTCCTCTAAACCTAGACCACTTTTGTCACTTGGAGCTTTTTTTGCACCAATAATTTTATCTAAAGAAATAGAACCATTCTCATTAATTTTCTCATCACTTAACTACTTTGTTGCTTTATCATTGTTTCCTTTGATAACCAAGTATATTATTAAAATCATATACCATGTGTACCAAAAAATACCATCAAATAAATAAGTTGCCATAACCAAAATGAATTCAATGCCTCCAAATAATGTGAGTTCAAGATGGCTTTTGAAACATGTGTGCAATGATGTCACTAATCCAAGATTCATAGAACAAAGTGAATCAATAACCAAACTGAATGAATCAGTGTAATTGCTTGTTAAAGAAATATAAATAATAAACATCAACTGAAACCATATTGCCATAAGCATTACCTTTATGAAGCTAATACTCACAACTATGATGTTGTCTAATACCTTGCAACTAGTATGATTTATGATTCCATGAATCAAATGATATCTCACTGAAAATGAATCTGCCAGTATGAGTATGTCACAATGATTTGTAAACATGTTGAATATACCTGTAGTTGTCATGAAAGAAAAGAAACATATCTAAAGATTATGCTTGTCCTAACATAAAGAACACCATGTCAAATGTTAGTACCATCAAGTAAAGAACTGAAACTGAAAGAGCATGCCATGAACCAAGAGTATCACCATATGATCCAATAGTAAGGATGATCATCAAACTTCTGACTAATTGTCCCTAGCGGAGTCGCCAAAAATCTATTAGCGAATGAAATAGAACTTGATAATTGAATTTAGTAGTGACTCTAGACCCAGATTAGCATCGATATGGATCCACTAACATCTCTAAAAGCACACAATTTTAGTTGTGTCTTTCTTTGAATTTTATCAAGGTACAACTCCCTTACAAGATATTCAAGGAATTAATCTATCCTAAAGAAACCACATGTGATTTTAACCAGAAAGCAGAAAAGGTGACAAACGCTAACTCATAAATATGAAATTAGCATGGAAGCAGAAACACAGTCAACTATAATCAATTTGAAGATTGAGAATAATGACTATCAAATTAGATTAATGTAAATAGATCATGCTGCAATAAATGAAAGACAAATAGCCCATTCTTCAAAGAAAACATGTCTAACTATACACATAACACATCGGTTGGCATACTTTTAAATATTTCAATCTTATAACACACAAATTATAAGCTATTGCATACTATAATTAATAATACTCCTCCTCAGAAAACACCCCTTGATGTATCTGGGAAGATTTCAAAAAAATTCCCCTTATATATGCTCTCCTAATTTATATTGTGGCTAAATCCATTTGGATAGGCACTTAAGATGTTACTAGAATAGTGGCTTCTTTTATTTTGGATGTTTATTAAGAAGCTGATAAGACAATTGGAAATTTTTCCAAGAATGGATATCGGCTGAGGAAACCAATTGTCACTTGAGTAGCAGTCGCCAAAGGACCAATCATTTCATCAATATTTAATGCAACACATAAGGAAACCAAGATTTAGCACATGTGAGCTATCTGAGGAAGAATTTGCAACTTAATCAACACAAGTTGATCATAAATGTGAATTAAATTCACATCTCATCAATCTTGAATTTAATACGGCAATGTCTAGCCAAAATTCTATAAATTCAAGTAATATCATCTCTTTCCCAACATCAATTGCGTCCAACATGGAAAGCTCTCAAAGTGATGGAAGTTCTGCAAATGACTATATCATTCTAGAGGAGATTGATGCAATCCTCTATTTAGGCATGTTTTCATCAATTGAAAGAGGTGTTCATGGTGCAGAGTGAAGTGGAAGAGGAGGTGCTCCAAAGCATCCTAGGTGAGACATTTCTAAGCCAAGCTCACGTTCACAATACTATCATACTAGAGCGGTTTATTTATACTATTTTCAGTACTTTTGGTCATCGAGACTGGGGCATGAGGGAAATGGAGCATTTGGTGAGGCCTCAGTTCCATCATCGCATTAGAGTGGTGATAAACAGACTCATCTACCATCCACGGACCAGGCTAGTAGTTGATTCCATTTTCATTGCATCGGCCATTCGAGACGAGACTCTGGAAGAATCCATGGCTTTACTGCACACTGGGGTGGTGAGAAATGATTTGGGGTTGTTAGTGCAGTTCCTCCAGTTGCATGAGAACCTGATTTCACCTGCTCAAATGGAATTCCTACAGGTTCTTATTGAGGGAATTTGTGTCCTGATGTTCACTCTATGCACCTGAAACATTTTTTGTCTACCTCTTTTTGTGTCTACCAATCTGGTTTTTGCCTCTAAATCAAGTGATCATAGCTTTTCCAGCATAATGTAAAAATGATTTTATATATAAATAAAATATATCTTTTTGGTATCATCTATGTTTTCACATTGTTGGTTTTCTATTTATATTGTGCCTGAAAAACAATTATTTTCTTTTATAGAACATCATAATCAAGTAATTATATTGACAATAATTTGGCTTAATTGGAGTAATTCTTCATAGGTGGAAAAACGGGTGGTTCACATAACCTAGGAAAACCCCGATAGGTTCAAAGTGAAGTAGAAAAGGTCGTTTGAGGCATAACTTGCAAGTGAAGTCTCCAACTTTTGACTCATGACTTAAATTTTTTGTACATTACACTTTGGGAAGTAAAAGAGGATTTGAATGTGATAAGAAAACCCCGCCATACAAAAGATAAGTAAGCTAGGCGCTAAAATAAGAGGTTCAAAAAACTTCACAAAACACCGCCTAAGTTCGAAATAAAAGACAAAAGACCGTTGAAGGCTAAGTTTAATTTAAGACTTAGGAAAAACATGAAGACAACCTCCCGAATAGAGACTCAAGGAATAAACTATAGGTAACACCAAGCTATTCCAACTTTCATGAAAAGAACATAGAATCAAAAGAGCCCTAACTTCTTCATCAAATTTTATATTTACAGAAGTTAATTGACCGGTAATCATATTAAACTCATTTAAATGATCAGCAACTGACCCACCTTCTACCATTTTCATATTAAATAAATGCTTCATAAGAAATACCTTATTCAAAGGAGAAGGCTTTTCATATAACTTCGCCAAGGTTTGCATCAACTGTTGAGTTTTCTTTGTTGTTGTAATATTGAATTCCAATGATTGTACCAGGCATAAATGAATAGTTCCAAGTGCCTTTCTATCCAAAATCTCCCAGTCCTCATTAGACATTGTTGAGGGTTTCTTGGTTTTCCCTTCTAATGGCTGCCATAAATCCTTCTGATAGAGGTAGTACTCCATCTGCATCTTCCATAACTAATAGTTCTTCCCATTGAACTTCTCAACCTACAACTTACCCTCATCTGCCATTACTCCCACTCAACCATGAGACCTTCCTGTAGAGGATAATTGAACACAACCCTCTTTGATACCACTTGTTAGGGTTAGAAGGCAAATATCTAATAGTTAAATGCATATATGATCAATAAAATAGAGAAATAAAACACACAAAAAATTATAGCAAAAACAAGACAACACGGAGAATTTAACGTGGTTTACCCAATATGGGCTACATCCACAAAACCACAGCCATCCAATGATTTTATTAACTAGTGTAAAACATATTACAATCACATGAATAATTCCCTATTGCAAGTCCCATACCAACTGCTTATAACAATATTTTTAGAAGGTTCTAGAATTAGGGTTCTACAAAGTCAATTTTTTTCTTTTGTCGGTGACGAAGCAAAAAATGGGAAAAAAAACTTCTCGAGGGCTACCGCCCCCGAACCCCCATGCAAGGCCCGACCCAACCCCAAACCCCGACAAGGATACATGAAGAGTGTACAGTATAGCATGATCAGTCACCACATACCAACAAAAAGAAAATCACACAATGAAACATGAGTGTTGATGTATGCCCCCACTTTAAAGCAGTTTCTAACACCATTATTGCGAGAAATTGTTTTAAAGTAGAAGAAGACATGAGATCTTATTCGGAAATTCATATGCCAATTCATATGTTTATGATAAGCTATGTCATGAGAAGGGAAGGGGGTTTCCCCCGAAATGCATAACTCAGTACATCAAGTGCGAGCCAACTTAAGGCATGCCATCCACATCCCAAGCTTGCTCTTATATATACATGAAAAGTGGTCAACTAGCCAAAAGAGGTGACAAGTGACATACGAGGACAAGGCTATCTAACCCCTTGCCCCCACTTAGTACAGGACAAGGGTGAGCTGAAATGATTGATGAGAAACATGCTAGAGTAAAAATCAATATCAATTAGAGGAACTAGGTGACCCCGCATAAGGAAGAGCACCAAAATCCTTAAGATGTTGAATTTTACTACTCAAAGCCTTGCATTCATTAGTAGAATGACCATGAACTCTATGATATGCATGAAATAAAGTCTTGTAGTAAAAAAAAATTGTGCTCTTGGAGGAAGGGATATCAAGTGATCTTGGAGGAGTCTCAACAAGATACCCTCTTGATCAATGGTAGAAGATGTTCTTTTATTTTGCAACAAAGATGTATCTTGCTTAGTATTAGGTGTCATACTTACACAATACTGTGGATTGCAATATTTTGTTCTCTCATTTACAGGAGGGTGTAAAATCTATCAAATTCAAAGTGCTAGTGTTCTATGTGATGACATTGACAGTAAGTGGAGATTTCTTTATTTCTTTCATTTCTTGCAAAGGATAACAATCAATTCCACTAGTGTCTATCAATTCAAGATGCACTACCCTTAAAGTCGTCGTAGAGGAATCTTTTGCTAGAGTGTTGATATTAAGTGAAGGCTTGTTGATTTCTATCTAAGGACAATAACCAAGACCATTAATTTTTTCTTGTGTGTTAGGTTCTATGAGGACACAGATACCTTGTTCTCAAGCACCACATCCTTTTCCACTATATCCAAGTTGTTTCATAAGTTCATAACCTTTTACATAAATCTTTTTCATTTCTTTAGGATTCGGTGGTTGTTGATAGTCAATGTCGCCAAAGTTTGATGTGTAGTTTTCTATTTCTTCTAAAGGGGTTGAGGTGGATGCTTTTGAAGGTTCTGCTTTTTCCTTTCCCTTTTCAAAGTCTTTGTTTATGATACTATATTCTCCCATGAATTTTGGTTTGAAACTCAATGATCCCACATCATCTAGTGATATCTTTGTGAACGGTTTAGGACATCTATCTTTTTGTGGTTCTTGCATGGGTTCTACTTGTGTAGTTGGTGTCAATGTGTTTAAAGAGTTCTCTTTATCTTTGTCAATGTTCAAACAACTTATGGTTTAGGATCGACTTTGATTGTATATACTTTGTTGTTGTAGACATACTTCATTTTATGATGAAGAGTGGAAGGCACCCCATTCATTGCATGAATCCATGGTTTTCCTAAAAGAAGATTATATGAAATATCATCAGACATAACATGGATCAAGGTTTGTAATGTGGCCTTTCCAGTGGTAATAGGTAAATTGATTACACCAAGTGGTTGTTTTCGCACATTATCAAAGCCATTAATAGAGAAAGAGATGGGTTGGATTTTTTATTTATTCACACCAAGCTTATCCAAAAGGTTTATACTACACACATTTAAGGTTGAGCCATTTTCAACAAGGGTTCATTTTATCCTTGTCGTATTGTTTTGAGCTATGATCATGAAAGCATCACATTGTTTTTTAACTTCAAAAGGAGGGAGATCACTTTGGTGGAAAATAATATCAGCATTTATTCCTTGAATCATGGCTGCTATGTCATTCGGATTTGCACTAGAGGGGACCACAACTTGTTGCAAGGCTGCTTGAAGCATAGTGTGATAATTCGGTGAATTTTGAATTAGCTTCCATAGGGATATCTTTGCAAGAGTATTCTTAAGTTTTTCAACAAGATCATACTCCTTTCCACTTTGTGAAGGTAAACGAGGGGTGCCTAGTAAGATAGGATTGGGAAATGGGAGGGATGTTGAAGGTGGTTGTTTTGGTTGTGAATTGTTCCTAGTGTTGTATGTATGAGCAACAGTATTGTAAATCGATTGCTACAAAACATTGTTATTAGGTAGTTCAAGGATAAGGACGGGTTTGTCTTGAACTTGTGGTTTTTGTGAGGTTGGATAAATGATAAGTGTATGCTCGAGAGAGTACTCCAAGGGGTATCTAATGTGCATAACCTCAGAAGACCCATCCTTATTTTCATGATCTCTTAGAGAAGGGGAGTCTAATGTCACTTCATCTAAGGAATTACTATTGTCAATGTTCTCATTTTCATCCACTATGATATCTTCCCTAGTAGGAGATTTTTTAGGAGAGCTACATACCAAATGTTCTTGACATTCAAGGATCGATTCTTCCAAAATGATGTCATCACAAGTAGGGGAATGATCTCTTGCTCAATAAGGGTTTCCCTAGGTGAAGGGGGATAACTAAGTTTCTCTATCATCAAAGTATCTTCTTCACAACTAGGAAAGATACTAGGAGGAGAACAAATGTGATTGTCATGATTGTCTAAAATTTTACTCCTTTGATCATCCAACACCAACATATCTTCCTCATATACACTTCCATACTCTAGAACATTATCACAAGAGGTGAATATGTTGGGAGATGAATGTAGACTAGTTAAATTTTCAATGGTCTCTTGTTGTGTTATGTGGTTGTCATGATTACCTATGGTTGTTTCTTCTTGTTCATCAATGTCTTGCCTAATAAGAGAGGTAGAAGGAAAGAAACAACTAGGATTCTCAAAACTCTCATTGATTGGTTCTTCTAACACCAAAATATCTTCTTCACCAATAGGAGAGATATTAGGAGAAGAATGAATATGATCGTTAGGAATTTACAAGTTTGTATTCTGTTTCACTAAAACACTCTCATAGGGAGGAGATATGAACTTTTTCTTAGCATGCGTAGAGAGGTAATGTACTAACATTATTTGAACAAAAATGAAAAGCACTTCTAACCATCTTATGTAGTGCTTTAAGAATGTAAACAATGTATATCACAAGATGCAAAACACTTTTATCCAATGTATGCAAAACTTTAAAAATGAAAACAATGTGTATCCAAGAATGAAAAGTACTTTTATCAAACTTATGCAAAGCTTTATGAATAGAAAAATTGTATGTGCAAAAGTGAAAAGTGATTTTATCCATATTATACAAAGTTTTAGGAAATTAAACATTTATATATTTTTCAGACCTAAAACAAGGTAATTTGTTGATTACACTATGCAATAGATTGAAAATGAGATGTTGTAAATTACATTTTCAATGTTGACAATGTAGTGAATGAAGAAAAAGTAAGCTAGATTCACTAAACCTGATGAAACAACAAATTGGAAAGTAATTGTAGCAAACAGAAGCTCAGACAAGCATGTTTAAACCCTGAAAACTACAAAGTCCAAGTCAACAAGGACTAATACGCCAGTAAGGGAATCTTAGTCCTACTAGTGAAATTTTGAGTTGCAAGAAGCTGAAACGGATAGCAAATCACTCATATAGGGATCTGAAGCAAAAACCTAGAGAGGGACTAAGACACCAGTAAGGGCATTTTAGTCCCAATAAGGGTTTTTTTTTTAAAAATAGACAAATCTAGGTTGATAACATTTTTCCCAGGTTGCCTACCTAGGGACTTGATGTTTAGAAATAGAGAATTGTGCCAATGAATGCAAGGAAAGGTGACTAATAACAAGAAATTGGATGCAAGATTGAATGCAATTTTTTTTGAATTTTAAATGCAATGACAATGTTCCTAGATGCAATTAGGATGATTAATAATGCACTTTTCAGTTTTTCAATGAGATAAGAAAGTAAAAATGCAACCTATATGCACATTCACTAATACAAATGTGAGAAACCCTAGATGCACTTTCATTAATGCAAGATGCAAATACAATAAAAGAATGAATGCAACCTAGATCTAGGACTTTAATGAACTCCAAATCAAAAAATGAATGTTACAAAAATTCAGGCTCACCAAAATGATTGGTGGAAAAATGGATACCTTAGAGATATCACTCTTTCTCCACTAATCATTCAAAGATGTCTTAGGAGTCCCAATTGGATTGACTAACAACCTCACAAGGTGAGTCAATTCTCAATGAGGAGGAACTAGGAGGGGGTTATTTTAGCTTTAAACAGGTTCACCACCAAGCAAATGCTTGGAAAAGACAAAAAAACATTTAACCTACAAACCGTAGTTATGCAAGCTAAATGCAAAATGAAAATAATAAAATTATGCAATAGGGAGATATGATGTGTGTACCTAGGAAGTCTAGAGATGTCATGAGGATTCTAGAAATGTAAAGAAGCTAACAAAAAGTTCTATGGAGGACTAAGACGCCTAGAGTGAAGAGCACAAAGATATACTGAGAGGGGGAGTGAATCAATATATCAATAAACTTTTATGCTCTTATCTTTGACCAACTTTAAACAATATCAACCATGCAAGAATATAAACATATGAACAAATTGACACCAAGATTTTACGTGGAAACCATTACAAGTGAAAACCACGGTACAAATAATGTACTTTATGAATTTTTAAGAGAGGGGAACCACTACATGCAAGAACCCAAGTCATGGAGGGTCAGGACACGAGAGGATTCCCTAACTTACCTCAGCTAAATGTATTGTTTAGGGTATGTAAGGCGAGGGTAGCGAGGACCATAGGGCCTCTCAACTACTCAACAGGCCCAAAGTGCTGAAAGAGGCTAGGCGAGCTAGTTTTTGGGCTTAACACTTCATCTCGGGAAGCTCTTTGTCTAAGGACAGAAGCACGGACTTTGGATGATAGCATGGCGCACTAGCATCTCGAAAGCGCACTGTAGTCTGTATGGCCAAATAGTGACAAAGACAAGGTCAAGCCACAAAAAACTATCTAACGACCCAGCAAGCTAATTAAAGGGCCAAAATGACATAACTAGATAAATCAAATCTCTAATATTGTAAAGAAAATAAGCAAGAGTGATCAAGATGAGGAGAATCTCACCAATGAACTCGTTCGCCAGTTGATCCTCCAAGAGCTCACACACCTACACACAACAAGAGAGAGAATGTTGGGGGGTGGTTGTATTGGGGTCTTCCTCAGTCAGACCCCCATTTAGGTGTTCCCACCTCCATGGACAACAAATGGAAAAGAGATAAAGAAGTGATAAAAACACAAGCACTACAAATAGTACTATGTTACTCAACCAAATGATAGAGGAGAGGAGAGGGAAGCTTACTACCTCCACCAAGAGCACTCAAGGCTGCTTGGAGGAGAAATGAGAGGAACTCAAGCCTCTGTTGCAATGGTGTGGTCCCAAACTTTCTCTATCGATGTGATGGAGTGTGATATTGTTGCTATGGAATGCTTGGAAGTGAGTGCATGAGCTTGTGAATGAGAGCTTGAGAGCTTGATGTGGTGTAGAGAAATTCCAATCTTTCATCCAACCTTCTAATGCAAGTTCAAAGAAATATTATCAAGGAATGAGAAATTAAACAGCCATATTCAGGTTGGGTGGTCAAAGGAGGCATTACAACTTCGCTACCAATGGGAAGAGTAACACCTCTGCTAGCTCAGCTGCAAGAATCTGCTAGGGACATAAGTGCACCGCGCAGACGTCTGCATGCTGCACAGGCCTCCCCAATAGAAATGCCTCCACCAACACACAATATAGGTGCCAAGTGGACTACCATCATTGGGATTAAGTGAATTAAGCCTCTAACTAAGGTTTTCTAAAGTGTAAAGAAGCAAAAAGGTTCATTACGCCTAGGGTGAAATTTTTCTCTTATACATTTTTCCCCCACTTTAGCAAGCACGAGTATTGATGAGTGCTTGGTAAAGTAGATCAAGAAGAGAGTAGGGTTAGAAATGTATACCTGAACTATCAAGGAAGTAGACCATGATCTGGCAAACCTGAAGATGCAGGGAAAACAAAGGACTCCATAGCTACTCGGAACTATAAATTTGGAACAAAAAAGTGTCTTACAGGCCCGCAAACCTATAAGGAGGCAACCCCCAAGATCTCTTGCATGGAGGAAGCCCAGAGGAAGTTGACTCCATAGAGTTAGGAAGCAGTGAAACATCTACCCACAAATAGAGTGTGTCTAAAGCGACAACATGTCTACCTGCAAACAGAACATGTCTAAAACGTCGATATGTCTACCCATAGATAGGACGCATCTAAAAGCAGCGACATGTCTACCCGCAAATAGAACATTTCTAAAGAATTGATACATCTACCTACAAATAGAATGCATCTAAAATCGGCGACATGTCTACCTGCAAAAAAAAACATGTCTAAAGTATCGATACGTCTACCCGCAGATAGAAAGCATCTAAAAGCAGCGACATGTTTACCTATAGATAGAACACATCTAAAAGTGGCCAGTCACACAGACTAAAAATAATTTCAAAGGGATCCCTTAGGAACCCTTCAAAAGGAGAGAGGTCCACTCAAGGGATGCACTGTTTGAAAAAGTAAGGCCTAGTCAAGCTGCCTCCAAGCTAGACATGAAAGGGCAAATGTAATGAGTCTAGTCGGATTGTCCCCAGGCTAGACGTGCAAGAGTACATTCATTACAAATTATTTTGAAGAAAGGGTCCTTGAGGAACCCACCATGAAGAATAAGGGGGTCCACTCAAGGGACACACAATTCAAAAGTCACCATCTTAGAGCGATTCGTCATCAAGGGATCCTTTCGAAAGATGTTCACTTCATCAAGGAATTCGAAAGGGAGTTCATGCCCCCACGTGAGGGGAAGTCAAATCCATTCCTTCTTTGAAGGAAGTTCTTCACGTCCTTTCTTTACAAACCCATGATGAAGGAAACACATTCCATTAGGGTTCCAAGTTGATAATGCGCTTCCAAGGAAAAGCTATTATGAGGACTTTCAAGAAAAGATTCATTGGCGGTGAATTCATTTTCTAAAATTTGAAGTGTTAAAGGAGAGGATTGTCACACATAGGAGGGACAACTCAAGCAAAGAAGAGAGAAAGCAAAAAGTACAAACAAAGGGCACAGGGGGATCTGGTTTAGTAGGGTCAGATCTGTTCAAGCTCATATAATAGTAGGTAACTACAATGCAAGGAGAAAGATCATCAATCCCCAACCAGATCAAGAAGAATGCACATAAAACAAAGTAAAAATAAAAAATTGGGTCAACATGGAAGGGAGGCCTAAATGCCCCTGATGCTTTTCATCATCCCCAATTTACAAGCACAAACATGGAATAATGATGGTACAAATAGAAGAAGGTTTATGACACAAAAACCATGCCTATATCCAAGCACCAACAAGGGTGACAAGGGTCATCCAGGTACACATAGCATGAGTATAGGGGAACACATTACAAAACACACACACACACACATAAGATCATGAAAAGGGGACCTCCTCCTAACACTGTTCGGCCAAAAGGTCATCTGCATCCCAATCTAAATCTTTGTAAGGGGAAGGAGGAAGAGCCTGCAATGGTAGAATTTTAAGAGGAGGGGCATCCAATCCTCCCACAATAAGGACCAAGGAAGGGGGCCCCTCAAGGTCCTCTCCATCGAGCTCCTGTGGAATAAAATTCAGCGATTTCGCAAAGATCGCCAACAGGGTTAGGACTTCATCCACAGAGTTAAACATGTACCCCATGGGAGCACCATGTCTTACTTCAGTGGAAAGGATGGGTTGTGCTTGAGATCCACTGCTAGGCTCGCCAAATGATTCGGGAACAGTGACAAACTCAAGAGAGGCTGGGACTAATTCTGTCACAAGGACAAAACAGGTCATCACAGGGCCACCTTGCAAAGGTGGGCTCCTCCTACATCCTTTATCATGAACAGGACTAGCCTCTACCTCCTTCTTCATAGGAGGAGATGAACTCCCTGCAGACAAAGCTAGAAGTGTAGAGGAGGAGGAGGACAGAACCGCAGTGGATACAACCGAAGTGTTAACTATATCCATGGGTTTTGGGAAGGGTTGAACTATCCATAATGGACATCAACAAAGGTGGCTCCGCCAAGGGAGCGATAAACACTTGTACCCAATTAGGGTTAGGTGCTTTTGTGTTTGCAATGGAAGCCAGGAGCGGATCAGGTAGAGGAGACACAATAGGAGAGGAGGAAGATGATGCTACAAATGTACTTGAAGTGGGGCCAGTCATTTCTTCCTCATGTTGTGAAGAGGCTTGCTCAGCTAGGAGAGCCTTTCATTAGTGCTTTCGCTCTCGTGCAAGGTGGTTCCTACGACTCTTGGACTTAGAAGACAGAGCTTGCGAAGGGATGGGAGGTTCCTGCTCGATCATAGGAACTTCTACTACGTTCGTCTCAGGTGGAGGAATGGGTTGCTGTGCAGGAGTAGGGGGAGAAAGCTAAGGAGTGATGGGAGGAGTCAACTCAAGAGCCTTGGCGACGGGCCTCTTTGTGCTCATTGTCTTAGGAGCAGGAGTAGCAGGGGGGCACAGCAATCGAGATGAGGAGGACTCTCCTCGAGAGACCTTCCTATCATACCAGGTGATCCTAGGTTCTATCAGCAGAACATGAAGCTTGAATGCGGGATGCTTAAGCTTCCATTAAGCAGGCACCAAAGATTTTTCCTACAAACGAGGAGTAGAACTTGATGGTACCATAGTTTAGTGAGAAGAAGCGTCAGACCGAGTAGTGGAAGAGGAAGAAGGAAGGTCACAAGACCGCTTCTCTTCATTCCTCTTTCGAGCCTTAACAGCATCGTTTTCGACCTTCAAGCAAGCCCTATGTGAAACAACATAAGGTGAGGGAGGGTATCTCACTGTCAGTATCGCAAGAACGAAACCAAAATGGTTCACGTCGGGTTCACCAAAAATGTAAGAGAGGGGGACCACTGCATGCAAGACCCCAGGTCACGAAGGTTCAAGACGTGAGAGGCTGCCCTAACTTACCTCAGCTAAGTGTATTGTTTAGGATATATAAGGTGAGGGTAGCAAGGACCGTAGGGCCTCTCAACTACTCAACAGGCCCAAAGTGCCAAAAGAGGCTAGGTGAGCTAGTTTTTGGGCTTAACACTTCGTCTTGGGAAGCTCTCTATCTGAGGAAAGAAGTGCGGACTTTGGATGACAACATGGCACACTAGTGTCTTGAAAGTGCATTATAGTTCGTACAACTAGACAACGACAAAGATAAGGTCAAGCCACAAAAAAATAGCTAATGGCCCAGCAAGCTAATTAAAGGGCCAAAATGATAGAACTGGATAAATCAAATAATCTTTAATATTGTAAATCAAATAAGCAAGAGTGATAAAGATGAGGAGAATCTCACCAATGAACTCGTTTGCTAGTTGATCCTCCAAGATCTCACACACCTACACACAGCAAGAGAGAGAATGTTGGGGGGTCGCTGTATAGGGGTCTTCCTCAGTTAGACCCCCGTTTAGGTGTTCCCACCTCCATGGACAACCAATGGAAAAGAGATAAAGAAGTGACAAAAACACAAGCACTACAAAAACTACTATGCTACTCAACCAAATGATAGAGGAGAGGAGAGCGAAGCTTACCACCTCCACCAAGAGCACTCAAGGCTACTTGGAGGAGAAATGAGAGGAACTCAAGCCTTTGTTGCAATGGCATGGTCCCAAACTTGTTCTACTGACGTGATGGAGTGTGATATTGCTATTATGGAATGCTTGGAATTTTTGGAAGTGAATGCAAAATGAGCTTGTGAATGAGAGCTTGAGAGCTTGATGTAGTGTAGATTCATTCCAATATTTCATCCAACCTTCTAATGCAAGTTCAAAGACTGATTATCAAGGAATGAGAAAGGAAATGGCCATATTTAGGTCGGGTGGTCGAAGGAGGCATTACAACTTCACTGCCAATGGGAAGAGTAATGCCTCTGTTGGCTCAGCCACAAGAATCTACCAGGGACATAAGCACGTTGTACGGAGTCTAAACATCACGTGGGCGTCCCTAACAAAAATTCCTCCACCGACACAAAAAACAAGCACCAAGTGGACTGCCATCAGCAGGCTTAAATGAATTAAGCCTCTGACTAAGGTTTTATAAAGTGTAAAGAGGAAAAAAGGGGAATTACACCTAGGGTGAAAATTATCTCTTATATAGAATTATACAAGTTTTACAATGTAGGCACCAACCTACTTGAATCACCAACTTTCACAATTTAGTAGGCACCAACCCACAAGGAGCACCAACACCTATCTCTGGTTTAGTAGGCACCAACCTACAAGGAGCATCAAATCCTATCTTTGATTTAGTAGGCAGCAACCTATAAGGTGCACCAACTCCTAAATTTCGTAGGCACAACCTACTGGAGGAACCAACCTCCACTTTCCAAGAATCAACTTAGCAATATTAATAACTTAAAGAATAATGCTCCACCTTCAATGCTGCTTCCTCAACGGATGATGGACAATATGACTCAAATATCCTTCTTACAAATCTGCTATAATCTTCTCTATGGATTTGTAATATATTCATCTTCTATATTTGCACATATTTCCTTTTGAGTCTTGCCAAATCTATATATATCTGCTAGTGTATAAGATTTCTCTTCAAAACCATACACCTGAATTTAATCCAGTCACAACTTCCCTTCCTTCTCACAACTCTATTCCAATCACAAATCTGATTCAAAATAAAATTGTGATCCAATCACAAATCAGATTATGTATGAAGTAAGTCATTTCTTTTCAAATCAGGTTTACACATATAAACTTTCTTCTCTCACAAATCTGATCACACACTTTCTTCTACCTCAAATCTGATCCAAATCAAGTACTCTTTTTTTTCATAAATCATATCACTACTACGCTTACTCTCTTTCAACAAATGATATATATAATATCTTCACAAAATATGTCTCACAATTCCTCCTAAAGTCTGTTCATAAACTTTCATAAACTTACTCACAATCTCCTCATTAATTTGTTCACGAAATCTTTATAGACCTGCCTCATAAAATCTTCACCAATCTGCTCATAACTCTGCTATAAATTGTGCTCAAAACTTTCTTTAGGTCTCCTCAAAAATTCTCTCTAATATGCTTCATAATTCCATGTTTTTTTCTCCTCCTTGAAATCTACATATTCCTCTTTTAGAACTGCATATGTCTCTTTTAGATCTGCATATACCTCTGCTTGTGTATTGACCTTTTTCTTTATCACTCAACTCCACTCACTTTTCAATCCATACCATACACTCTTATTTTTCATTCTTCATGTTATTTTATATCTCTATATTTCTATGAAGAGACACAAAACTTCACTACTCTTTAGATCTTCTTAATCTTCTCTTTGAATGATATTCATTTTCACACTTACTCTCCACACTTCAAAATTCTCTCAATACTTAAACTTTTGATTTTCTTGAGGAGATGTCACTTTTCATTTATGAATGGAAACAACTATTGCTTCTCTTTTTATTGTTGCCCTTTAGTAACTATTTTTTCTTTTATATTAACAAGTAGTTTATGATAAACATTTTGTCTTTATTAACATTGATTGTTGGCTTGTCATATTATCTCCTTGTCTTAGCAAATTATCTTTCATAAAGAAATCAAACTCATATCACCATCCTCTTCATATATTACTCACAGGATATGCAGATTACAATTTGTTGTAGCACAACAACCTATAACTAATAGTATGCAATGCAACTAAGAATGTAGAAATTACAAACTGCACTTTAGAACCTAGACTGAAGTCATTGAAAGAACTGAACTAGCAAGTAGAGACCAATCAATCCCTTCTCCAAAACATCTTTATGATGCTAAGAGGAAAGGCTAATACTTCCTAGTGGTATGCGACCTCTCTCCAAGCAGTTTCAATGCACAAACTAACCTCTTCCCTAAAAATTGAATTGCATCTAATGCTTACACAACTATGATTGGGTTGCTAATGAAAACCTCCAAAATATCGAACCGCTTATCATCCAAAAGGTGCACCCAAATTTCATTGAATAAAATCTCCAATATTGAATTTGTGTCCAACTACGCCTGAACTTACTCTCCCAAATGTTGCGCCCAAAAATCAATAGAAATCCTCCCAAATTGAAACTAGTAAAGCTGTGATCAACTCAAATGCCATGATTATCTGAAATGATTTGAATTTCCTCATTGAATAGAGAATATTCCTCTAAGGATTGAATATTCTAATTACCAAAAATTTGCACTAGAATATTCAATGTTTTCCTCCATTCGATTCGAATTTGATAATCGACCAAATTCCTTGTAGCACTCTTCCTACCCCAAAATGTTTCTCTTTAAAATCAATGTAACACTGAAGATACACTACACTCCCATTTGGTTCCATTATGGAATAAACAATATCAACTAAATATTCCATGCCTAACACAACTTTCATTTGTCTTCAGAATTTTCGCTAGATATCATAAGGGAGCTTCAGAAAATTCATCGAACTACTTCCTTTCAATTTTTAAAATGACTCTGTAATATAAAGGGAACATTCCAACTTTCTCAATTCTATCTGTACATTCATTGGCAATTACAGAGTCTTGTCTCCCTTTCTTAATCATCGATTATATCAGTAATAGCAGTCATTTCTTTGTTGATATCCACATACAATTTAATTCATGGCCTCCCAAACAATCCTTCTCATAATTTGTGTAAGATGGGTTTAGAAAATCAAATAGAATAGGTAAAGTGACATCCAACACTTCTAAACTATTAAACCACATCTAAACAAGAGAATACAAACAAATGGAGATTTCAAAGTGAAAGCAAATAAAATAAAGTACTCCCCATATTGTAGTTGATTCCTTCTCTTGCTTTCTTTCTTCTTGTTATGCAACTTTTCCCTCAGATTTGTTGAAATACTTGTGCAAGACCTGCAAATGGTAGCAAGAAAGTTGGAGAAGAATAGTTGTTAAGTTGAAAATGGAGAAGGAAGGTTGCTTTTATAGACAACCATTCGAATGGACGGTTGAGATTAATCTTCCAGAAAGATTCCAAGATCAATGGATGGGAATTCATGAGAGGGATGTTACGAAATGGATGGTTGAGATTAGGTCTCAGAAAAGATGCCAAGATCAATGGTCCAGAATTGATGCACCAAGAATATGCTATTCTTGGAGGAATCATGACAGGAAGACATGCAGGCTAGGATAGGCATGCAACGACATGCAGGGACATGCAAGCTATGATAGGAAATGAATGTTATGACAAGGAATTATGACAGGACATCTTTGACCAAGTGGTGCAAAAATAATTTATTTTAAATTATTTATTTGAAAATGGAGGAAATGGACAAGTGGAAAATAAATAATTTATTCAAATTATTTATTTGAAAATGGAGGAAATGGACAAGTGGTAAATAAATAATTTATTCAAATTATTTATTTGAAAATAGAGGAAATGGACAAGCGGAAAATAAATTATTTATTCAAATTATTTATTTGAAAAAATGAAAAGAGGATCATTTAATTAAATTTATTAATTTAATTAAATGGAGAGATAGAAATTAGACCTTAAATAATTAATTTAGATTAACTATTTAATTAGGAGAGGTGACATGGGATAGTTAAATGATTTTAATAATTATTTAACTATGGAAGAATTAAAGGACCGTGAATAGATAAATAATTAATGGTAATTATTTAACTATAGATGAAAGATGACAAAATAATTAAATAAATAATAATTTATTTAACTATTGAAGAAGAGGAAGAAATTAGTGACACGATTAGTTTATTTAATCGCTCAGGATAGAATAAATATTAGAAAGTGAATTAATTAAATAATTATTAAAAATTATTTAATTAATAGAGGAATATAATCAAATATAATTGAATAACTAAAATTATTATCGAAGGATGAGGATGAAGAAAAATGACACTCGAAGGCTTAGGACATTTTTTAGTGTCTACATTTTTCCCCTCTTTGTCATAATGCAGCCTTTCGCATTGTGACAAAGAAAAATAAGTCAAAGTCATGCCCTAATGCAAAATAAGATGAGGAAGAATGATGAGGAGGGTTACGGTATGCCCCCTCGAGAGGACAGACGGGTTCCAAGAGCACGGGTGTGCTCTCGAAATTGATGAGAAGACTAGAGGATGAAAGACAGAAGAAATGTTAGCTTGGAAGGGGATGGATATTAGTGTGGAAGAGAAGGGAGGATGAAGATGGAAAGCTAGATGAAAAAAAAAGAAAGATAGGGGAACCAACTTTCATACTTACATTTTTATATTTATCATCATTGGGCATATTATTGTAATGGCCAACAAACACCATGATATGACATAGACCAAGGTGTGCAAGGTTGTACCATCACGTGAGATAAGTAGTCACAGACAAGGATGATCATGACTCATACAAAAAGGAACATTTGCCCCAATCTTTTTGCCATAACCAACCGCAAGCAGAAAAAGACAAGACAAATCATGAAATGTCGTTGCTTCTCTAAATCCTATTTCTAGGACATCCTCGAGAAACTAGCAACATGATTACCAAAAAGGACAAAATAAAGCCAAAACTATCATCATGATACATCGCTGCTTTTCTAAATCCCGGAGTCAGGACATCACTGAGAAACTAGTAACATGAGTGTCAAAAGACAAAACAAACCTCATGATACTTCATTGCTTCTCTAAATCCTATTGTCGAGATCTTGCTGAAAAACTAGTAACATGATGAAAAATCAACAGACAAGTGCCAAGTGTTTTCCAAGTGTTTTTATGTCAAGATGTCTGGTTTGATGTTGAGATGGTAGGGTGTCAAGGTTTTGACGATGCCAAGATGACGAGTGTCGAAGATTGCCAAATTCAGGAAGGACACATCCTGAATAATGTTGATGTCAAGAGGAGAAACCCCCAAAAGTCGAGAGGATCCCTCAAAATTCCAGTGACAGTGACGATGCCTAGGAAGGACACATCCTAAGGCATAAATGATGGGGGTTGTTCTTCAGAAGGACACATCTGAAAGAACATTGATGTCAAGAGGAGTGGTTCCTAAATGTCAAGAGGATTGCTCAAAATGTCGGATGACGATGACAATGCCTAGGAAGGACACATCCTAGGGAATGATTAAATGACGGGCTACCCTTCAGAAGGACACATCTGAAGAGTAAGCAAGATTTGACTAGCTTGACTAAGTTTGACTGAGATTGACTAATTTTGATATGCCAAGATGATTGTCATGTTCCATTGATAGATTGTCGAAGTTCACTTGGGTAGATTGTTCATTCAAGTTTAAAGACCGTTTCATGTGTGTGCAAAAATTGTGCAATGAACCCTAATGGACTGACCTAGTGTGGCCTCGGGGGCTCATCGACAGATGGCCTTGCCTACATCATGCACTCAGAGACCTCATAGTTTGACACGACCAAAGACTTTGTCTTATTGACGAAAGATTGAGCCATGATTTATTTTGACAAACCTAATAGGACTGACCTAATGTCTCAGGGGCTCGAAGATGAGCCTTGCCTACATAGCAAATGTGTAGAGACAACGTAGTTCGACAATGATAGACTAATCAAGACTTGAATTGACGTGACTGTGTTGACTGACATGATTCCGTTTTGGAAATTTGTGTTTTCTTCAGGACATTTTTCAATTTTTAGGTCTTTTTTCAAGACATTTTCTGATTTTTAGGTCTTTTTCAGGACATTTTGTAATTTTTAGGTCTTTTTTCAAGACATTTTCTGATTTTTAGGTCTTTTTTCAGGACATTTTCTGATTTTTAGGTCTTTTTTCAGGACATTTTCTGATTTTTAGGTTTTTTTTCAAGACATTTTCTTATTTTTTAGGATCACGTGCGGTACCCACTGCAGTCTCATGATAAAATTTTGCCCCTAGTCGAGTTGAGTATGAGCCAGGGAAAAATGAAATGTAAAGAAAAGGTATGACTAGCATAGACAATGAACAATATGCAAGAATTGATTTCAACTATTGTCAGCCATGGATAGAAATACCATGATATTAGGACAAAGTGTTATGGCGAATGTCAAAAAAGAGTATGTTCATTAGGGACAAAGGTAGATAGAGTGACAGTAGATGGCACAACAATGACTGACTACACATGGCGCCTGTTTGCTAGGTTTTCACCATGGTACTTATCCAAAGCACCTATTTACCAGGTTTTCACTATTGGATGAATTATTTCTCTTTATTTTTGTCATTTTATTCTTCTTCTTTTTTTTGGTGTCACCAGGATGCCTGTTTGCCAGGTTTTCATCAAGGTGACGATTTTTTTGATTTTCCAAATTTTTTTGTATTTTTACTGGTTTTTAGATAGGCTTTCTGATGCTATGCATAGAATTTACGCAAATGTAGACTGTTGATTGGCTCTGTCAACTGTTCACCTTCAGGAGTAGCTAACTGATATGATCCAAAACCAAATGATGCTATGATGATGTAAGGGCCCAGCCAATTGGGCTCAAATTTTCCTGGCTTCTCCCTATCTGACTGATTCTTGGGATTTTGCATGAGAACTAAGTCACCAATGTCAAACTGTCGAGTCATCACCCTTTTGTTATAACTTCTGCAAAGACGATTTTGGTATGCTTGTAAATGATTCAATGCATTGTGTCTGCATTCATCTAGCATTTCTAACTCATGTAGTCTTGATTGTCTGTATTCTTCATTAGTGATGAGGCCTTTCATGGAGACTCGCAAAGATGGAATTTTGACCTGTATGGGCAAGATGGCTTCGGCTCCAAAGACAAGGGAAAAAGGAGTGGCACCAATGGGAGTACGAATGCTCGTGCGGTATGCCCACAAAGCAGGGTTGAGTTGGATGTTCCAGTCACGACCAGCATCATTGACAGTCTTTTTAAGAATTTTGATAATAGTTTTATTAGATGCCTTAGCTTGACCATTTCCTTGTGGGTAATATGGTGTGGAAAAGTGGTGGCTAATATGGAAATGTTGACATAATTCACGGACTTCATGGTTTTTGAAGGGATGACCATTATCCGTGATGATGGATTGTGGAATGCCATATCGACAAATGATATAATTGAGGATGAATTTGGAGATTTGTTTGCCGGTAATGTAAGTGAGTGGAATGGCCTCGATCCACTTAGTAAAATACTCAGTGGCGGTGATAATGAATTTGTGTCCATTGGAGGATGTAGGGTGAATCTTGCCCACGAGATCAAGTCCCCATTGTGCGAAAGGCCAAGGAGAAGTGATCGGCCTCAACTCTTGTGCTGGAGCGTGAATCAAATCACTATGAATCTGACATTGGCGACAAGTTCTTACAAATTCCAGTGCATCCTTTTCTAGTGTCGGCCAATAGTAACCAAGTCTCATAATCTTTTTGGCTAAAGTTGGGCCACTTGAATGGGACCCACATATACCCTCATGTACTTCCTGTAAGGTCACTTTTACTTCATTAGTGTTGAGACAACGAAGAAGGGTATTGTCAAAGCTATGACGGTAAAGGGTGTTGCTGATGATGGTATAACGTGCATCTTTGTGGATAAATGACTTCCTTTGGTTATTGGAAAAGTTTTGGGGAAGGATCTATGAATGAAGGTAGTCAAAAATGTCCTTGTACCAGGGGGAACTGGAACCAACAAGCTCATAGATCATTTCTGATTCGGGGACATCATAATTTGAAACCAATAACTGCTTAACCAAAAACTCAAACTGTGGGACATTGCTGGGAATATCAAGCAAAGATCCAATAGTTTCCATAGCATCAGCAGCCTTATTCTGTGTTCTTGGAATCAATTCAAAGGATAGTCTATGAAAATATGTCAGGAAACTGTCAACCATTCGTTTATAAGGAATTAGCTTATCATCTTTGGTTTCATATTCATCATTGACTTGGTTTATAACTAGTTGAGAATCGTCGAGGACCTGTAAATTCCTAATTTTATAGCCATTCGGAGTCCTGTAATTAGTGCTTCATACTCTGCCATGTTATTAGTGCATGGAAATGCTATGCAGAATCACCTTGGGATGGAGTCTCCTTGTGGGGTAATGAATAATATTCCAGCTCCTGATCCATGATTAGTGTGAGATCCATCAAAGTATAATTGCCAAGGCTGTTTAGATTCTGCATGACATACAGACTCATCTGGAAATTCTATTGTAAGAGGATGGTTATCTGGTATTGGTGCATCTGCGAGTTGGTTTTCTATTACCTGTCCCTTGATGGCTTTTCGTTCCACATATTGAATATCATATTCACTGAGGATTGTAATCCATTTTGCTAAATGTCCAGTCAATGTTGCTTGACTCAAGAGGTACTTCAAGGGATCGATCTTAGTTACCAAATGTGTCTTATGGTTTAACATGTAATGCCTTAATTTTTTGGCTGCAAATACAACTGCCAAACAAGAACGTTCAATGGGTGTGTAATTTAGCTCATACCCCGCCAATGTTCGACTGATATAATATATGGCCCTCTCTTTTTCTTCATAGTCATTTTGTGCTAGTAATGCCCCCAGTGCTGAAGTAGTTGCAGAGATGTACAAAATTAATGGTTTTCCTTGGATAGGAGGCATGAGAACTGGAGGTGACAATAAATAATGTTTGATCTAGTTGAATGCTTCCTGACACTTATTTGTCCACACAAAGGGGATCCCTTTGCGTAGAAGATACTGGAATGCTTGACACCTATCTACGAGTTGAGCAATAAATCGTCTGATGGATTGAAGTCTACCTTGTAGCATTCTTAGGTCACCAATTCCCTTAGGAGGAGGCATATCCAATATAGCTTTGACTTTAGCGTGATCAACTTCAATTCCTCTACGAGAGACTATGTATCCCAATAACTTGCCTGATGCTACACCAAAAACACACTTTTTTGGGTTTAACCGGACCTTATATTGTTCCAATCTCCTGAAAACTTTGTCTAATACTGAAAGGTGGTCTTTTCTAGTCAATGACTTTGCCAAAAGGTCATCTACATAGTCCTCCATTAATGTGTGTATCATGTCGTGGAATATTGTTGTCATTGCCCTTTGATATGTAGCACCTGCATTTTTAAGACCAAACGGCATTACAGTCCAACAGTATGTACCCCAAGGGCATGTGAAAGCAATTTTGTGTTGATCTTCAGGGGCAATACAAATCTGATTATAACCTGAGAAACCATCCATAAGGGACAACATCTCATATCCAGCTGTAAGGTCCACAATGATGTCAATGTTCGGCAAAGGAAAATCATCTTTAGGACATGCTTTATTGAGGTCTTGGAAGTCTGTGCATACACGAATCTGTCCAGTATACTTAGTGACAGGTACGAGGTTGGATATCCACTCAGCATAGGCAATTGATTTGATAAAACCCACATCCAACAACTTTTTGAGTTCAACTTTAACCAACAATGCCACTTGCGGATGCATTTTTCTTAGCTTTTGTTTTACTGGCTTGGCATCTGGAAATAATGGCAAGTGATGCAATACTAACTCAGGATCTAATCTTGGCATGTCGGCATAAGACCATGCAAAGTTTACCTTGCGTTCTGAGAAGAACTTTTGAAATACTGGTTGTTCAACCTCTGTCAATGATGCCGCAAAGAGGACCATTTTGGGATCTTCCACAATACCTATATTAACTGGTATGGTGTCTTCTACAAGCATATCTGATTTTTCTCTGTCCACGGGGAGAAAGTCCAATCCTCCACCCTTAGGTGCCTTAGGGAGGTTTTCACCCTCGGATACGTCCTTTATTTTTACTATTTTGTCGTCAGAAGGTGCCTTTCGGTTTTCACCTAGAGATGTATTATTTTTTACTTTATTTTTCTTTTTAATTTTGTGACTAGAGGATGGCATAGTCTCCCCAAAATAAGCAGCACAATCCAAGTCAATGGAAAATCCAACTTTGTGATCCCCATTTGGAATGCCCTCACGTAGTCCAAGAAATTCTGCTAAAGCCTCATCATTTTGAAAAGTGTCCATTACTGGTGGGCCTTGTTGGTTCCAGTCAATTAGGTCAGGGTAAACTAAAGATATCCCATCATTAGCATTTGCAAATTGAGGAGAAGACAAGGAGATCATGCAAATGGATTTTGATACATTAAAAATGAAATTGTCATCATTTGGCTCTATGTCAGATTCTATCCAGTATTCTCCTTCACTTGTTTCATACTCACCAGAGAAATAAGGGACAAAGGGAGTAGCATTAGAGTCAGGATCAGTAGTGGCAAGTGATGGTTCAGGTGGTTCTGAATGACTGTCATCAATTTGGAATGATTGGGTTGGTATGTCAAGACTGGGATGAATGGGGATAGAACATGATCTAGACTTTACATCATTTGATGTTATATCAATCTTAAACATTTTCCAGAATCGTTCCTCAAATGTAGGCTCTCTAGGTTCAAGGAATAATTCATCAAGGCAGTAGTCACTTAAGGATCGCTGAGAGCCAAATTCCCATTCGTGAGAGTCAGTTTTAGAGGAGGTGTCCTTAGTTGTCTCAACACAGTCTGAAGCATATACTAACTCACATGGAAGCACATTGGTACTCGGATCACCAGATTCTCGTGGACCTAATCCTAACCCAAGATGTTTTGGTCTTTCTGAAACTGATAGTGGCTCACGCCTTCCATTTTTATCCTTGCCAAGACCACTTTTTCCATCATAACCTTTTTCTTTTATCATGTTGTATCCTTTTCCATATATTGTTACTGGAAAGGGAGTTAAGTCTCGTGGTTCTCTATAAATCCAGGATAGTATATCATCTATGTCCTCTTGACTCATTTCACCCCACTTTATGAAAACTGTATTTGGAGGAACCCTGAAAGTTTCTTTTGCTTGTATTCTAAAACAAGGTTTGCCATAGACTTGGGGAGACTTAGGCATCTTGGTTATGCAATAGGCCATATTCAACTTGTACTCTCCACATCCTTGATCCTAAATCTGGAACCTCGGGTCGACACTTGGGGTGATAAATGAAGTGGAAGGTGTTATGGAAGTGGTCATGGTGGTCAAAGAAGAAGTAGGAGTGGAAGCGATGGATGAAGAAGTGGAAGATTTCATGAGTGTTGAGGGATCAATGAATTTAGAAGGCAAAGATGTTAGAGCTTCCCTATTGATAGGGACTCGACGTTCTGAGACACCCCGTAAGTTGGTACAATATTGGAATGGATCAGGGTCTCCGTATATATTAATCTCAGTTCCTTCAAAAGGAAACTTCAAGCACTGGTGATATGTGGAGGGAATGGCTTTCAAAGCATGGATCCAAGGTCGACCGAGTAAAATGTTGTATGGCAGGTCCAAATCTAGAACTTGACAAGTGGTGTCAATAATGACTGGCCTGATCCAAATTGGGAGTGTAATTACGCCCCGAGAGGAACGTTTTGCATCATCATATGCCTTGATAACAATGTTTCTTGTGGTGTCTACGCAAGCATCAGAAAATCCTAGTGCCTTGACCAATTTTAAGGAACATATATTCAGTCCTGCTCCGCCATCTACTAAGACTTGTCTGACCTTATGTTTGTGAACAAAGACTTCGATATGAAGGGCATCATTATGGTTGGATTTGGATGACGAATAGTCTTGGTCAGAAAAGGTGATATGGTGGGGTGTCATGAGATATCCTACCATGGCTTCAAATTGGTTGACATCAATATCTTGGGGAATAGAGGATTCTTGCAGTGTTTTTTCTAGGATGGCCTTATGGGCAGGCGAGATGCGTAACAACTCAAGAATAGAGATTTGTGCGGGTGTTTTTCCAAGCTGGTCAATAAGATTAAATTTTCCTTTAGGTTGGGATTGCTTTTTTTGTGGACGGGATTGCGACTGTGAAGTGGACGAGCCAGCTATTGTTACCTCTAGTTGTCTAGGGGGAGGAGGGCCGGCTATGGTGATCTTTCCACTACGAGTGGTGACATTGCATTCAGGGACCTTTCTAACAGTGACCATGTAGACATGTTCCTCAGTTGTTCTAATGTGATGTATAACAGGTCCCCTAGAATAGTCATATGCAATACAGGCATGGTTGGCTCGAGTATTGTTATTAAGGTTTGACATAGAAGGGTTTCCTGAACCATGATCCTGCAGTGGGTTCTTGTGTATTGTATGATCCGCATTAGAGGCAAGTTGTGGCCTTCCAACTTCAATGATACGTTTTTCAATAAGGTCTTGTACCAGATTTTTCAATTGTTTACAAGAAAATGTTTTGCATCCTTTTATTTGGTGATAGTCACAAAATGAATTATCATCCCACCAAGATGGTTTAAACTGTCCAGGGTCATATGGTTTGGGGTCCTGAAGTGTGATGACACCATTTTGAATGCATTTCTTAAGTACTTCGTCAATAGGTTCACCCAAAGGGGTATATGTGCGATTTCTAAGGAATTGTCTTGGTTGTCTAGGCTGCCCTTGAATTTGATTGTTTTGATTGCCTTGGTTATTCTAATTTGTCTAGATAGCATTAGCAGCATAGTTTTGTGTCATCATTTGTGTGTTTTGTGGTTGTGTCCCTTTTAGAGTAATCATAGGACCCATAGTGTTGACAGCCTTAGCATCAAATACACCATCGTTGGTAACATGTTTGTTCTTAACCCAGAATTTGGTTTTGTCAGTAGAAGGAGGGTTTGCATTTGTGTTTTTAGGACCGTATTTTAGTCTTCCTTCAGCTATGAGGGCTTGTTCAACTTGGACACCTCATTCAACTAGGTCCGCAAAAGTTGTGCAACAATGAACACGCAAGCCATTTTTCAGTGGGACCATTAATGTTTGTATGAACATGTCAAATTTTTCCTTTTCAAGTATGTCTATATGACAATGACTCGCTAGGCCCCTCCATTTTTGAAAGAATGGTAAAAAGGTTTCACCCGAATCTTCTTGTGTGAGTTGGCATAAGTTGGTAATGGAGGTGTCTGTGTCAATGTTGTATGTGTAATTTTTCACAAATTTTTCAGCAAGTTCTTTCCATGACTGTATTCCAGGTTGCAGTGTATAGAACCATTCTAGTGCTGGTCCTACGAGGCTTTTAGGAAATAGTCACATTAGATATGTGTGCTCATGAGCAATATCCACACAACTTGTTATGAACTCTCTGATGTGGTCAAGTGGATTTGTTTTACCCTTGTATTTGTTGAAGTTTGGAGCCACATAACCATGTGGAAATGGTGGCATGTACAAAGTTGTATCAAAAGGATATGGACATAAGTTGTATGGCATTTGTGTCTTCTTGTCAGAGGTTTTCATATTTTCCATCTGTTTTTGAAGGTCATCCACTTTTGCTAGCAAGGTGTGTACGATGGGATCATTGGTTGCTTGAAAGTAAGGTATGTTTTGCTGATATTGCCAGTTGTGATTGGGGATATGTTGTTGAGTATGAATTTGGGACGAGTATGTGGGAATATGTAACCCCGCCATGTTTGTCTGTATTTGAGGTCCCTGACTTATTTGATGTCCAAAGGTATGCATTTGCTATGTCATTTGAGTTCCTTGTCCTTGTTGAAAGAATTGTCCATGTGGCATGGTAGTGTTTGGTCCTTGAAAGTGTCTGTGTGGTATATGTGTATTGTGCCCTTGTCCATGTGGGATGTTCATTTGTGATGATGTGTTAATGTTGTGTTGAGGGCCTTGAATGAAAACGCGTCGTGAGTTTCGCCCAAAGGAATTAAATGAGGTTTCACCATAAGGATGTGATGCAGATGCCCCCATTGTCATAGATGAAGAGCCGACCATAGGATTTGAAGAAGTGGTGCCTATTGATGTGGATGCAAAGGTTGCTCCTATTGTTTGTGAAGATGATGTGGAAGTTGTAGGCATGGACTGTGAAAAGGTAGCTCCTAGCATTTGTGTAGATGATGTGGACATTGTAGGCATGGTCATAGTGGATGTTCCTCCAGTTGCGTTAGTTGAAGAGGAGGTGTTTTGATTTATGGTGCCACTAGATGTCACATTAATGGTGGTAGTAGCAACTTGCATAGTAACAGCAGTGTGATTGGTCGAGGTATTGTTCATGTCATGTTGGGATGTGTTTTGTGTTGTATGATTAGGAGAGATAGGTCGTATGGTATTAATGTCAAAGTATTTTGGTAATCTTGTGCCTTGGTCTTAGAGCATAGTGAGGTATCGTTCAGGATCGTTTAAGACCAATTCTTCTACAAGTGAAGCGAATTCTGGATTTTGGGTTGCTGCCTTTAAGTTTTCAATGTAAACTTGTCCATTTTGGTCTCTTTGTATGAATTGTTCAAGTGGATTTTGAAAAGAATTTGACATGTTCATGGAAGATTGTGCATTCAAATTGCCAAATGGGTCATCAAAGATCCAGTCATTGGGATTGGTGTTGATGTTGGTGTGATTGTCAAAGTCTTGTCCAAAGTCTGCCATTTGTTTTTTCTTTCATTGAAGTCTTGTCTCCACCATCAAAGGAAATTGCTCAAATGAAGATAATAACAATGCAAGTATGACACTAACCTATGTTTTTGTCTTTTTGTGTGATAAAGGATGACAATGCAACAGGATGATAATGTGTATCTAAGGAAATTTGTAATGTCGAAAAGTGAAAGTGACGATTAGGACTAGGATGATGAGGTGCAAAATAAGGACTAAGATGATTATGTCAACTAAAAAGGAAACTAATGCAAAAGCCTAGGTTCAAATTAATGTTTTTGGATTTTTTTTTATTTTTTGAATAAAGGATGACAATGCAAGACTATTTTTTTTTGGATTTTTTGACAATAAGGGATGCAATATGACAATGTTGTCTAGAGAAAATGACTAATGCCAAAGGACAATGAAGACTAGGATGACAAGTTATAACACTATTTATTTTATTTTTTTTGTATTTTTGGAGGATGTCAATGCAAGGTGATAATGACGTTTTCCTAAAGAAAATGACCAATGCAAGGTGATAAATTGTTAAGAAAGGATGTCAAATGTCAAGGTGACAGTGAAGACTAATGTGAAAATGTTGGTTAAGGACATGACCAATGGAAAGTCTAGATGCCAAATGAGGACTATGATGACAATATTTTGGATTTTAAAGATATGCAAGGTGAGGACTAAAATGATTTGAATATCTAAGGTATGCAAATGCAAAGGTCTAAAATGATTTGGAAAAAAGGTTTCCTAACCACCCTATGCTTGATCTATGTCTCAATTTTGGAATATCAAAGGACTTGTTTGAAGGACTAAATGACAAGGACAAATGACAAATGAGTCTTCCTAACTAGACTTTTGAGTTGGAAGAATCTTACAAAAAAGATAATGACTAAAGGAGATAATGATGTCTAAGTCCAATGATAAACTAATTTTGAAAGTCAAGATTTTGCAAAGTGAGGTAAGGTTGTCCTAATCCAAAATATGCAAAATGAGATGAGAACCTAAGTTTTTAGTTTATGATTGAAAATGCAAATGGTAAAACCTAAGGATGAAGGTAAATATTTGCAAAGATGACCCTATGGTAAGATGCAAGCTAAAGTGTACAAGGAATGAAAGATTTGAGCAATTTCATGATTTGGTTTTGACATAAGACTTCTAGGCTGAGATTGTTGTTTTGATGTTTTATTGAAAATTCTGAGTTGGCTAAGGTTTTGTGTCTAGATTTGTGAATATTTTGTATATTGTTTGAAAATCTAGAAAACACTTGACAAGCATGATGTTTTGGTGTACGCAAACACACATGAGACAAGCACAATCCTAATAAGCCAAGGGTTTGTATACTTGATATAGCCCACCAATATACCTCGAATTGGTGTTAAACACCTTTCCTTCTCGAGAGCAGATAGCTTAGAATTTTGGTGGCACTGGCTCCCCTCCACGGCTCATTAATGTCATTCGGGCACACCAACTTCGAATTCTTGGGTCATCACTTCCCAAGAACTGCTATCTCTACTCAATGGAGTCAGTAGTGCGTATCTTCGGGCATGATACTGTACCATGCACTATACCAAGCAACGGCTGAAAATGGTTGGCCTCTAAAACAAAAGGTGTCTAGTTAGGGCATTCATTCGAGTGACCACACATGGGGCGAGAGATTAATCACCAATTAGGTCGCACTCCAGCCTGAAGAGGTTACCCTCAACAGGGTTTATGGGAGTACTACTTTGTCCGTGTGACACATCTGCACTCGTGGTACTTGAACTTTCCTCAAGCACCCATTTTATATTCTGGCTGGAAGTGGCTTGGCTTTAGCCTATTACCAGTCGAGTCGTCCCTTAAGGTGAGTACTTTTTCCCTTAAGGCAGGCCCATTTCTAGAAATAATAATTGTTTCTCTTACACCCAGGATCGCTCGAAAGCGCAAGGGGAGAGGATACTTCGATTATTAAGTCATGAAGGTGACAAAAAATAAGGTGGGTCTGGTTTTCTGATCACCTAGTTTTCACAAGGTGAGAGCATAATCACCTACCACCTTCGAGCACAGTCAGAAAAAATCAAGCACATGTTCATTTTAATGCACCAATGGAAGTGTTCCTAAACTAGAAATCACAAACACCTTGTTTGATAAATGAGTCTTCGACTAACGGAGCTGCAAAACCACAAATTAGTAGTTTCATAAATGTCTTGGACCAACGAAAAAGCTGCAAAAAAAACTAAGTTAGAACAAAAGATTAAAAACCAAACTAAAAGTTAGTAAATAATTAAACTAGAAAATAAAAAAACTAAACTAAGAAAAAAGAATTAAAGAAAACTAAAAACTAAGAGCTCAATTTTTTTGTTGCTCCAAAAGAAGCAGTTTTGGGAGCCCCATTCCAAAGCCACACGCTACAAACAAAAGATTAGTAAACCAAAAAAAACTTGAATGAAAACAACAAACTAAAAATAGTGATAACTTTCTCACAACTAAACAAAAAATTTAAATTGTAGATATCTATGGAAAGCTAAGACATAGAGCTTCAAAACCCAAAAAATATTTTGCAAAATTCTACACAACAAAAATAATATAAACAAAAGAAAAATCGGATTTTAATAACTAAATCTTAAAAAGATGTGATCAGTAAAATGGCCATAACTTTATCAAATCTTAATGAAATTTTAAACCATTTAATGTTTCGGAAAGCTGAAAACAAGGCCTACAAAACCCAGAAAATGTTTTAAAATATTTGATGTTTCCGTTCTTTTGTGCTCAAATGAAGATGACGAGATTTCATATGCATTGTTGGCTGTAATCTGCAAAACAATGAAAACAAACCAATTTCTCTGCAAGAAAACAAATGTTGGGTTCACCAAATGTAAGATGGGTTTAGAAAATCAAATAGAATAGGTAAAGTGACAGCCAACACTTCTAAACTATTAAACCACATCTAAACAAGAGAATACAAACAAATGGAGATTTCAAAGTGAAAGCAAATAAAATAAAGTACTCCCCATATTGTAGTTGATTCCTTCTCTTGCTTTCCTTCTTCTTGTTATGCAACTTTTCCCTCAGATTTGTTGAAATACTTGTGCAAGACCTGCAAATGGTAGCAAGAAAGTTGGAGAAGAATAGATGTTAAGCTGAAAATGGAGAAGGAAGGTTGTTTTTATAGACAACCATTCGAATGGACGGTTGAGATTAATCTTCCAGAAAGATTCCAAGATCAATGGATGGGAATTCATGAGAGGGATGTTACAAAATGGATGGTTGAGATTAAGTCTCAGAAAAGATGTCAAGATCAATGATCCAGAATTGATGCACCAAGAATATGCTATTCTTGGAGGAATCATGACAGGAAGACATGCAAAGACATGCAGGCCATGACAGACATGTAGGCTAGGATAGGCATGCAAGGACGTGCAGGGACATGCAAGCTATGACAGGAAATGAATGTTATGACAAGGAATTATGACAGGACATCTTTGACCAAGTGGTGCAAAAATAATTTATTTTAAATTATTTATTCGAAAATGTTGGAAATGGACAAGTGGAAAATAAATAATTTATTCAAATTATTTATTTGAAAATGGAGGAAATGGACAAGTGGCAAATAAATAATTTATTCAAATTATTTATTTGAAAATAGAGGAAATGTACAAGCGGAAAATAAATAATTTATTCAAATTATTTATTTGAAAAAATGAAAAGAGGATCATTTAATTAAATTTATTAATTTAATTAAATGGAGAGATAGAAATTAGACCTTAAATAATTAATTTAGATTAACTATTTAATTAGAAGAGGTGACATGGGATAGTTAAATGATTTTAATAATTATTTAACTATGGAAGAATTAAAGGACCATGAATAGATAAATAATTAATGGTAATTATTTAACTATAGATGAAAGATGACAAAATAATTAAATAAATAATAATTTATTTAACTATTGAAGAAGAGGAAGAAATTAGTGACACGATTAGTTTATTTAATCGCTCAGGATAGAATAAATATTAGAAAGTGAATTAATTAAATAATTATTAAAAATTATTTAATTAATAGAGGAATATAATCAAACATAATTGAATAACTAAAATTATTATCGAAGGATGAGGATGAAGAAAAATGACACTCGAAGGCTTAGGACATTTTTCAGTGTCTACAATTTGATCACTGCTTTCTCTAAAACTAATCATTGATCTCATTCATGATCTCTAAACACTAAATCAACTTCCTCTTATTTAGTTGACTTCATAAATAGATTATGAGTTTCACATATAATTTCTTCAAATAAAAGTCTTCAGCGGTAGATCCTCAACTTGACATCAATGACAATATTCCAACAATCTCCCCCTTTGTCATTGATGGCAACATATTCTTCCTCATCTCTTCTAACTCTCCCCCATTCTACTTCTCTCTCCCTTTGACATCAATGGCAAAGGGACAAACATCAAGCTTCTATCAATGAATGTATCATTAGAAACATTTGATTGTGTACTCTCATCAAATGCACAAGAATGGGCTTCTCCCCCCATCAAAGATTCTCTAATGCTTCTCTTTCTTGGGTGACTTGATTCATTGTATTTTGATTTTGTTGGGAATAATCTTTCTCTTGACATCAATGTAGTAATTTCCTCTTTGTTTCAACTTTCCATATCATCATTATGTCTTTGTTGTACTCCTTCTTCCTTGATATTCTCTATGAAAGAATTCTCATCATACATCCATGTCTTCTAAGGTATCAATGGTAACACCATTAATGTGAAGTTGAACATAAACACAATTATCCAACTTTTCACTATCAATTGCTTTTTCCAACACATGCTTGCAAAACGTGAATATACAAGTAATATTGCCTTTTTGTTTTTTACATCTTATTTTTTCTTTTCAGAGGGGTAATGGATACAATCATACTTAAGTCCCCCTGAATTTTTGTTTCTCCTTACAAACTAGAGGATGTCACTTGTGCATTGAGTGCATAGTGCATATTGCTAGATTCATCCTCTTTACTCTTCTTATAGTCTTGGTTTGGTTTCTTTCTCCACACTAAAGTAGGTCTTCCCTTTTGTTTGATCATGGTGTTATTTATCTTGTGCTTTGTAAAAGGTTTAACTTACCCATATCTGCAATGTAGTGCTATGTGTCCATGGTTATTGCATTTGTAGCATATAACATCTTGAGGATAATATGAATGACAATTTCTACTTGTCCACCTATGATGATATATGTTTATGTTCCATTCTCTATAATGTTTCATTTGTATTTTACACTTTTTTTCCTTATGGCCAAAATTGTTGCACTTGTAGGAATAGCCATTGAAAGGATAATAGTGTCTAGTTACATGCACTTGCCTTAGTGGAGGCTTTTTGAATGTGGAATTCTTCACTTTTGGAGGTGTGCTTTTATTTATGAAGTCCTTTGGTGTCTCAGCATGTCCTTTCTAATTTTCTTCACTTGATTTCTTTTGAGATTTTGCAACCTTTAAATTTGACTCTTCTTTGGTAGCCTCTTTGTTTTCTTCAACCCCAAGTCCACACTTGATGGAAGATAATCTTTGAGAATGGATTATCTTTTCCAACATTTCACTACTCTTTTCAAACTTAGTACACTGATTAAATTTCTCATTTTATTTCTCTAATTCATTCTTTATGGAGATGATCTCAAGTTCTAGCTTCTCGCATTCAAGATCATTTTCTTTTAGTTGTTTCCTTACCTATTCCTCAATTTTTTTGGCCTCTTTGATTTCCATTTTTAAGTCCATGATCATTTTTTCTGATTTTTCTTTTGTTTCCTTGTCCTCTTGACATTGTAATTTGAGCCTTGAATTCTTCTTCTTGAGCTTCTCAATCTTACATAGGCATACTCAAGTTCCTCCTCAAGATCTACTTCATTATCACTTTCATCATAGTCTTCTTCATATGCATCAAATACTTCTTTGAGGTTTTTATCAAAATGAGCTCCCTTTGCATTGGATTTATTTCTCAAGCTATTGTTTGAATTATCTTCTTCTATGTTCTCTACTACAATACTCTCTCCCCCTATCACTTTTTCTTTTATTTTACTCCCAAGGCTATCTTCATTGATCACTTCATCATTTTATATTTACATGTGTATTCTAAGTGCCACTTCATTATAGCGGCTAGCTTCTATGATATCAATACAATAATTACTACATATAGAATGGGTTTCTCTTTCAAAGAAAACATCGTCAATTACTTTATCCCTTGTACTTGGTGTTGTGTTACCAAAATTCTTCTTAGAAGTCTTTCTTCCCTTATTTCATTTTCTTTTTCCCATGCGTTTTCACACGATCTACCTTCAAGTAGTTAGGCTTTATAGAAGGAACTGACTTTGATACCAATTGAAGAGAACAAAGATATACTAAGAGGGGGGGTGAATCAGTATATCAAAAAAAAATTACCCTCTTATCTTTTACCAACTTTAAACAATATCAACCATGCAAGAATATAACCATATGAACAAGTTGACACCAAGATTGTACATGGAAACCCTTATAGATGAAAACCACAATACAAATAATGTACTTTATGAATGATACGAGTTTTACAATGAATGTAGGCACCAACCTACTTGAATCACCAACTTTCACAATTTAGTAGGCACCAACCCACAAGGAGCACCAACACCTATCTTTGATTTAGTAGGCACCAACCTACAAGGAGTGTCAACTCCTATCTCTAATTTAGTAGGCACTAGCCTACAAGGAGCACCAACTCCTAAAGTTCAAAGGCACCAACCTACTAGAGGCACCAACCCCCACTTGTGAAGCATCAACTTAGAAAAATTAATAACTTAAAGAATAATGCTCCACCTTCAATGTTGCTTCCTCAATGGATGATGGGAAAAAATGCTCAAATATCCTTCTTACAATTTTTTTATAATATTCTCTATGGATTTTTCATATATTCATCTTCTATATCTGCATATATTTCCTTTTGAGTCTTGTCAAATCTATATATATTTTCTAGTGTATAAGGTTTATCTTCAAAAATCCACACTCGAATTTGATCCAGTCACAACTTCCCTTCCTTCTCACAACTCTAATCCAATCACAAATATGATTTAAAATAAAATTTTGATCCAAACACAAATATGATTCAAACATAATTTTGATTCAATCACAAATCATATTTTGTATGAAGTCATTTCTTTTCAAATCAAGTTTACACATATAAAATTTCTTCTCTCACAAGTTTGATCACACACTTTCTTCTACCTCAAATCTTATCCAAATCAAGTACTCTTTCTTTTAACAAATCAGATCACTATTGCGCTTACTCTCTTTCAACAAATGATATATCTAATATTTTGTGAAATATGTCTCACAATTCCTCCTAAATTTTTTTCATAAAATTTCATAAACTTACTCACAATCTCCTCATAAAAATTTTCACGAAATCTTTATAGACCTACTCATAAAATCTTCACCAATCTGCTCATAACTTTGTTATAAATTCCGCTCAAAACTTTCTTTAGGTCTCCTCAAAAATTCTCTCCAATATGCTTCATTATGCCATGCTTTTATATCCTCCTTGAAATCTGCATATTCATCTTTTAGAACTACATATGTCTCTTTTAGATCTACATATACCTCTGCTTGTGTATTGACCTTTTCTTTTTCACTCAACTCCACTCACTTTTCAATCCATACCATACACCCTTATTTTGCATTCTTCATGTTATTTTATATGTCTATATTTCTATGAAGAGACACAAGACTTCACTACTCTTTCTCTTCTTAATCTTCTCTTCAAATGATATTCATTTTCACACTTACTCTCCACACTTCAAAATTCTCTCAATACTTATACTTTCTACTTTCTTGAGGAGACGTCACTTTTCATTTATGAATGGAAACAACTATAGCTTCTCTTTTTATTGTTTCCCTTTAGAAACTATTTTTTCTTTTATATTAACAAGTAGTTTATGATAAACATTTTGTCTTTATTAGCATTGATCATCGGCTTGTCTTATTATCTCCTTGCCTTAGAAAATTATCTTTCATAAAGAAATCAAACTCAGATCACCATCCTCTTCATATATTACTCATAGGATATGCAAATTACAATCTAATGTAGCACAACAACCTGCAACTAATAGTATGCAATTCAACTAAGAATGCAGAAATTACAAAGTGCAATTTAGAACCTAGGTTGAAGTCTTTGAAAGAAATGAACCAGCAAGCAGAGACCAATCAATCCCTTCTCCAGAATGTCTTTATGATGCTAAGAAGCAGTGATAATACTCCCTAGTGGTATGCGATCTCTCTCTAATAAATTTTGATGCAAAAAATAACCTCTTCCCTGAAAATTGAATTGCATCTGATGCTTACACAACTGTGCCTAGGTTGCCAATGAAAACCTTCAAAATATCGGATTGTTTATCATCCAAAAGGTGCACCCAGATTTCATTAAATAAAATCTCCAATATTGAATTTGTGTCCAACTGCACCTAAACTTACTCTCCCAAATGTTGCGCCCAGAAATCAATAGAAATCTTCCCAAATCAAAAGTAGTAAAGTTATGATCACAAACTCAAATACCATGATTATCTCAAATGATTTGAATTTCTTCACTAACTGGATAATATTCCTCCAAGGATCAAATATTCTGATTACCAAAAAGTTGCACCATAATTTTCAATGTTTTCCTCCATTCGATCCTCATTTGAAATCAACCAAATTCCTATTAGCACTCTTCCTACCCCAAAATGTTTCTCTAAAATCAATGTAACACTAAAGATACATTACACTCCCATTCAGTTCTGTTATGGAATAAACAATATCAACTAAAAATTCCATGTCTGACACAACTTCCATTCATCTTTAGAATGTGTGCTAGATGTCATAAGGGAGCTTCGAAAAATGCATCGAACTAATTCCTTTCAATTGCTAAAATATGACTTAGTAAATAAAGGAAACGTTCCAACTTCCTCGATTCTATCTGTACATTCATTGGAAATTATAGAGTCTCGTCTCCCCTTCTTAATCATCAATTATATCAATAATAGAATTCATTTCCTTGTTGATATCCACATACAATTTAATTTGTGGCCTCCCAAATAAGTCATCTCACAATTTGATAATTGCTTTCTCTAAAATTAATCATTGATCTCATTCATGATCACTTCACAATATACAATTGTCTCTAAACACTAAATCAACTTCCTCTTATTTAGTCGACTTCATAAAAAGATTATCAGTTTCACATTTAATTTCTTCAATAAAAGTATTCAACAGTAGATCCTCAACTTGACATCAATGACAATATTTCTAACACAAAGTGGTGTATTAGTCACGTTGTTGTTTTGCAGGGAAAATACAAAATCTTTGGATGTCGGAACCAGATCTGAAGGAATCTCTAGAAAATATGATTGAGAGGACTAAGATGCCCAAGGTGGCACATTAGTCACATTTTTAATTTCTAAAAAACTCTAAATATGATCTTGAGCTCCCAGGTTTGCACTTGCTTCCCTTCTGATCTCAAGTTCTTAAACTTTCAGATTCAGCCTGTAGGTGATTTTTCGTGAAGATGACAACTTTGTAATGCAACTTTGCACTCCAAATGATCTTCAAGACTTCAACCTAAATCTGCAATCACAAATATGCAAGAAGGGAAAAACTTCTTGTTTGTTAGTGAATGGGGGTTCTCCTTGGTCAAACCCCTTGTTGGTAATTAAACCTTGAAATGAAATGAAATAATGGAGGGAAATGATGAATGAACAACATGCAATGCTACAACTAACCAAACCCTTGTTGTAAAGTCTACAAATTTGTGTGCAATGGCTGCAATGGATATGGATCTTGAACCCAAGGGATGATCTTGAATTGCTTGCTTGAATCAAAACCCTACATCACAAATGTTAGCACAACAACACACATGATACAAGAAACTCTATGATATGATGCTTGAATATTGATGATGGCTCCAAATACTTGATGAATTGCTCTTGAATGCTCTTGTGAACTCAATTTTTTATGATGAATGCTCTCACAAAAGACTTGATTTGAAATGAGTGTGAAGGAACCTTTTATTTATACTTATGCTTAATATCCTGAAATTATATCACACCAAGATGACATATGAATTCATTAAATAAAGGAGGCTAAATCAAGCCAGAATTTGAAATTAAATCTCAAAAATGACTCAAGGGGGACTAAGATGCCCTAGGTGGCGTCTTAGTCCCAAGTCCTAAAAACTTGGGGCACAGACACCAAAAAGGGGCCCAATCAAGATATCTCAAAATCAGGGTCCCAAGAGCCTTGGGGGACAAAGATGCCCTAGGTGGTATTTTAGTCCCAACCCAAAAATCAGGGACACGCTAATGGAGTCATTAAATTATGATTTATGCATTGAAGAATGTCAGGATTAGCCAGAAAAGATTCCATTTATAGGGCTTGTGGACACAAAATAGGACCAATTAAGCCATAAAGAAGCATAAATAAAGCAAGGCGGGCCCAAACAAGTGTGAAAATGCAAGGGTATGCATTTTACTACACTACAAAATTATATGTACACCACACAATGTATGCACTATGGAATGCATCAGTAAGCCCTATCAGAAGTCTTGATCCAATACTAGGATCCCAAGTCCTTCAATTATCACCATGCACATGGAATTTGGAAGTAAGATCATAACTCTTCAAATTACCATCAACAATCACACATCTCCCTTTTATGTGAGTGATACAAATGATGACAACAGTGATAAATCTGAAAACTAGATTCATAGCTATCCTAAGAATGATTTTTTTATCATAGACTGATAACACCTCATTAATACCCAGCCTCCAAGTGTTATAAAGGCAGTCCCATACACAAGAATTTGTGCAATCAACTATAATCATCAATGTAACATATGAAAATATGAAGGTTAGCAACATAAAATGATTTCAACAACCATTAATGACCAATGTGGAAGCTAGAAACAAATGTACCATGACTAGAAACCCTTCCACAATACATTGCATATTGTTGAAATGATCCAACACTTGAGAATTCTCCACAATCAATTGGGAAACATCTTTCATGATCATGCTGCTATAAGGTTTCTTTGAAGTTGTTATCCTAGTGATTCCTTTCATACTAGATGCCACATTACAGATCATGCATGGTTAACCCAAAGTGAACTCATTACCACAAGATGAGAGATATGTTGTTGTCCTAACTTATAAATTGTGATTCTTCTGTGAAGGATAGCCCTTTTATTCTTGATTCCCAATAGCTTAATGGAGCCCCTAGATCCCTTAATCTTGTGTTAAACATGCATAGATTCTATCATCTCTCTTGTGATACATCTTTTGATGAAGACCTCTTTGTAATGACCAAGTGGAAAGATTCAATTCTCTACTCTCATACCTTGGATTATAAACCAAAAGATGGTCAAATTTATTACCTTCAATTGCTGGTCTAAAAATTGTAGCAGGCTCAAACTCAACATTTTTCTCAAGTGCATACTCCACAACGTAACTTTCCTATAAATCAAACATGTATGTTTCATGAGTTAAAATTTTTTTCTCATGGACTGAATTAACATCTTTAGAATGATCAAAAAATTCATCAATAGTTGTTGATTCAAAAATTTTATGGTGCTAAAAACCCTCATTAATTTCAAGTGAGGCCCCTTTCTCATGCACATGTCTCTCAACAAGATCATCATGCAAATCTACCTCATAGTATCATAAGATATCTTTTCTTTCATCTCAAAGAGTGGATTATAAAAAAATTGAAAGTTACTTTCAACATTTGGTTTAGGCCAATCATCCCCATGATCTATCTCTCCTTCACAAGGAGGCTCTATGTCATCTTCTTCAAGAGGACTCAAGTACTCTTCCTCTACAACTGCTTCATAAATTTTAGCTTCATCATTATTTTTTTTTGGTTCTAGCATATTCTTTCTAACACTTCCTTTGTGTTAGTTTCCTCATATGGTGTAGCTTCAAGATCCACTTGAGTTCTTTGATGTGCAGTCTTTCGATCATGTTTTTTCACACTTGATTCCATGTGTTTTGGTTTTGTAACTAGCTTAAGATACTCCCTTTTAATGTCTATTTCCTTCATCAAATTAAACAATTCAAGAGTGCATCAACTCAATTATAGATTTATCTATAGTCATCTTTTCTCTGCTTCAATTGAAAATTCCCTTTTTGATAACCTCTTAGGTTGGCAAGAAATACTGAGCTTTGATACCACTATAATAACCCCCTCTTATCTATAGTTTTTCTATTTGATTTAAATGTGTTTTCTAATTTAATTGGAGTTTTTCGAGGCAATGCAATAAATGAAAATAATTACAAAATCCTAAAGAAATCAAGGAAATGCATAAACTGAAAGAAACCCAGTTAATTTTATTGCATCAAGAGCATATTTAAAACATACCCATTTGAAAAATTGTAAGGTTCTAGTTCTAATCTCTTTTAACCAGCAATCTAGTACATCAAACCCTAGGATTCCATGTGCCAAATTGCTTCAATCTCATCTCAAAATTGTTGTTGATATGATCATGAACCCTAGACACCACAAATGTGATTGGTTACGGCTATTAAAACATGTCGATCTAATCTTGAAAGCCACACGTCTAGCTGAAGTTATATGGCCTAATCATAAACCCACATGTGCTAGTTGAGAAGCTTTTAAGCTGCTACAATTCATCACATGGAGCTCCAAACAGCAATTAAAACCCTCACGCCAAGTTCAAATCTATACGACCTGCAAATAAGATTAACCACACACCTATTGAAGGTGAATATTCAATTGTAATTTCCCATGTGCCAATCAAGGAAGTGAATCAGCAATAATAGCCTATTATTTTATTTTTGATCTGCACTGAAACCCTTTGTATTTTGTTGCAAATGAATTTCTAGAACAATCAATGAATCCTTGTAATAACCTCTATATGAGATTATCCCTCAAAAAATATTCTTGGGTGATCTTTCACAACTATAGACATTGTTCTCTTTGAGGGTTTTCATCCTCAAAAAGCTGCAATCTTCAAAACTAGCAAACCCTTGCTCAATTTCTCCAATTTGTACAAGTTTCAATAAAATGATCAATGATAACGAAAAATAAAATGATTTTTGCTTTATATGCTCTCTAAATCCCCACTTGGCCAAATAATTATTAAATAATAATATTTGTGTTGTACCCAAAATAAATTTTTGCTTCAATAAGGCATTTTGATAAAAATGATCTAAATCTTGTAAAATTGTTGTCAAAAGTTCATTTTAGGTCAAACAAAACATAGGATTTTTGTGGGTTTATGTCAAGGAAGATACTTGAGAAATTTTGAAATTTTGAAAATTAGGGTTTTTGCACCTGTGTTTTTAGGAAAACCCCTAAAAATTGGACCTTTCCAGAATTAGTTGAAAATTATTTTGATGGGATAATTTTACTTCACAATCACACTAGTCAAGTCAAAATCACCAAAAAAGTTTCTTTACTCTAGTGGGTCTACTTAATTTTTTCAAGAGAAAAGTTAGGACCTCCACAGCCATTAATGGCAGATGGCCAGTACAAGGTGTCGAAATCTAAGCCTCAAAAGCTTCAAGGAAGAATCCATGGCGAAAGATGCTTGAAAAGATGCTCTGCGATAGAGGGGATTTTCAAAAGTGAAAAATTTTGAAAAATATTCTAAGTTTGGAGAGTGCATGCCTTGCTACAAAAAATAAGCTACGCAATCAATGCCTTATCCATTTTTTAAGCACCCACACACACAGCATGGTGAAAGAAATTGCTACAGTGAATGCATTCGCATTTTCAACAATGGTGATCAAATTAGTCAAGCTACAATAATGAACATGAAGCATGAAGACATGTGAATTTTCAAGGAAATGATGAAGTTATAGTCAAAAGTGCCCTTGCTAGCCAGGGGCACCCATGAATTCAAAGTTTCAAAGGAAGTCATCAAGTTTTGTCTAGACATTCATCTCCTTTGTGATTTTGTTGGCCTTTCAATGCATCATCAAGCAATTTCACCTAATTCATCGATCATTGGAAAAATGAAGGCTAAGTCAGAAGATGTTGAAAGAAGTATAATAAAAAATAGCAGTCAAACATGGGAAAAATCGCCCTTGTAGGTCAAGGGTGCCCAAGAATAAGACTATCTAGATATCAGTTTTTGAGTAAGCTTGTCTTCAGGTGATCTCTCTGGCGTCAACTCAACTTTGCAATGAATATGTTCGTTAGTCTATCAAATGATGATAGTTGTTGGTCTTTTGAGCATGCAAAATGGAGGGTAAATCAGTACACATCAAGGCAAAAGCGCCCATGTTGGCTAGGGGCACCCATCATTTTGAGTCACTTGTTGAACTTTTCAACAACTACTTTCTTCAAGACATCTACTCAGCATCCTTTCAGCTCCGTGACCAATCTAGTTGCAAGCTCACAGGACCTATTAGGCATTCATAGATGAAGATCAAGCAAAAAAAATTGAAGTTGAAGGTGAGATGAAGAACACAAAGAATTGACTAAGTGTTAAGGAAATTGCACCTTCCTAGAAATAGGCGCCCAACTTTTTCGGTAGTCAAATGCAATCTTCAAGCTTTGTGACTTCTAAGAAGTCCTTCTCCGTCTTGATCAATCTTAGCAATGACATCGTCAGTAGATTCAATAGATAAATCAAACAACTAACAACGAAGATCAAACTGAGGTTGTTCATGAAAGATTACAAAGTCAAAATTATAACACAAAAGGTCAAAGGTGCCCCTACAGGCTAGGGGCGCCCATACTTTTGGGACCCCTAAATCAATTTTCAAAACTTGCAAGGCCAATCATTCTTTTCAGTGTCGAACTGGTTATCCATTCCATATCTCACCATGTTCACTGAAATCATCAGTCATCGGGAATCTCATATCAAAGCATTAAAGGTCAAAATCGAGAAATTGAAAATCATCTAGAAAACTGACTAAGTCTGGTGAAAAATGCACCCTTCTGGGAAAGGGCACCCAAGAATTTGAGGCATCAGATTTAGGTTTTAAGCTTTGTATCTCTTGAGCACATTTCTTTAGAGTTGATCCAACTCTGCAATGGATCTATCAGCAAGACTTTAGGTGTTAGGAATTGCATGGAAAAAATATCAATTAAATGTGAATAAAGATTAAACAAAGGAATGAAAAACATAGAAATAATAACAGTGAGAGACAATTTTTAACGTGGTTCACCCAAACTCATGCTACATCCACCAATAGAGAGTCCACTATTATTATCCAACAAATCAAACCAATTACAACCAATAATCCTTGCAACTCAATACCACTACAAATGCTACAATACAATATCAACATAAACCCTAACCCTTAGCCTTTTATCAAGACTTATGTCGGTGACAAAATAGGTTTTTTTATGTCATCCAATAGAAAAAATAACTCCCGACACCTTTATAAAATAATAAAAATTGTGAGAGGTTTCAGGAGCGTGCCAGGGGTGTTGCCCCTGGACCCTGCAATGGGTGTTACCCCCAAACCCCCATTAAATAATTTGGGGGGAAACCACGCCAATAAAAGTGGGGAAAATTTAACCTTTGAGTCTGATTAGGCTCCATATAAGAACAATCTCCCACTTGGAGACCAATCATACTCCACCCCATATCATCTGCCACTTGGAGACTGATCATAACACCGCTAACCTTGTAGCTCCCACTAGAAATAAGCACATTGGACCCTATTGTTCTAATTTTATTGTTTTTAGTCTTGAAGACCAACTGAATCTAAAGAGGAGCTCAGCTTCTCCCTTGGCACTTCCTTTGTAAACATATATGTTAGATTGTCATTTGTATGTATCTTTTCCAACCTTAACTGTCAATCATCCAACACTGACCGAATGAAGTGATACCTCAACTACATGTGTTTGGTCTTTGAATGCAAGGCAGAATTCTTTGCAAGATGTATTGCACTTTGGTTGTCCATAAACAAATAATTGTTGGCCTATCATTTTCCCAATTCTTCCATAAAATATTGCAACCATATAATCTCCTTGCTTGCCTCTGTTGCAACTACATACTCTGCCTTCATGGTGGATAAAGCAACTACCTTTTGTAACTTGGAGATCCAACTCACCGTTGTCCCACCTATAGTAAATACATAACTTGTAGTACTCCACTTGGTGTCAATATTCCCTACCAAATCGAAGTCGACATAACCTGCTAAATCACTATTAGAGCTTCTGAAACATAAATGTTTATTGGATGTACCTCTCAAATACTTGAGAACCCATTTTACTGTATTCCAATGCTCCAATCCAGGATTACTCATATACTTGCTTACAACTCCAACAACATGTACAATATTTTGTCTTGTGCATACCATGGCATACATTAAAATTCCTACATCTAAAGCATATGGTACCTTAGATTTTTTTTCTTTCTCCTCTTATTTCTTTGGACGCATCTCCTTAGTCAATTTCAAATGACTAGGCAAAGGTGTGCTGCCAACTTTTGTATTCTCCATGTGGAATCTCTACAACACCTTTTCAATGTAACCAACCTGAGATGGAGTTAATTTTATGTTCTTCCTATCTCTGCAAATTCTCATACCAAGGATTTGCTTTGCTTCCCCCAAATCTTTCATAGCAAATGATTTTTCTAACTGTTGTTTTAACTCACTTATGTGATCCATGTTAGACCCCGCTACAAGCATATCATCAACATATAAACATAAAATAATGCAGGTGTCATTATCCAACCTCTTAAAATAAACACAATGGTCAGAATTACACCTGTTGTAGCCTTGCTCAGCCATAAAACTATCAAATTTCAAGTACCATTGTCGAGGTGCTTGTTTCAAGCCATGTAAACTCTTCTTCAATCTGCACACCAATTTCTCTTACCTTTGACCTCAAATCCTTGGGGTTGTTCCACATATATCTCCTCCTCCAAATCACCATGGAGAAAGGTGATTTTCACATGTATTTGTTCCAAATGCAAATCTTCACCAGCCACATTACTTAAAATAGTAAGAATAGAAGTCATCTTAAAAACTGGAGAAAAAATTTCAACACAATCAATTCCTTTTTATGTGCAAATCCTTTGACAACTAACCTAGCTTTAACTCTTTTCTTACCTCCAGCTTCCTCTTTCAACCTATAAACCCATTTGTTTGGTAAATCATTTTTACCTGTAGGCAACTTACATAATTCCCAAGTCTGATTTTTTAGCAAGGAATTCATTTCTTCTTTCATTGCAAGCTCCCACTGAACCTTTGTATCCACTTGCATAGATTCATCATACCCTTCTAGTTCACCAACATATGTTAGAAAAATAGAATACAGAGAGGGAGAAAACCTTTCAAGAGGTCTACTTAGTCGTGTTGACCGTCTAACATTCACTGGACTTTTTGGTATTTCTTGTTGTTGTTGTGGAGCATGAGGAACCACTAGAACATCACTATCTAGAGTATCATCCAGCACCACAAAATCATTTTCTTTCTTCTCATGTTGTTGCAACCGATCTTTGTACAACACCTTCTCATTGAATACAACATCCCTTCTCACAATTTTCATATTTTCAACATCCCAAAGCCTATAACCAAATTCATCAATGCCATATCCAACAAAGATACACTTTTTTGACTTTTCATCCAACTTGGTTCTATTTTCAGAATCTACATTTACAAATGCTTCACATCTAAAGGTTTTGAGAAAAGAATAACTCACCTTCATACCTGTCCATGCTTCCTCTAAAACACCACAATCCAAAGGAACTAAAGGACCTATATTAATTAAATATACAGTCTTATTGATAGCCTCTACCCACATGTTTAAAGGCAGACCAGAATGCAATCTCATGCTCCTTGCACGCTCCATTATTATCCTATTCATGCGCTCAGCCACTCCATTTTCTTGTGGATTCCCTGGAACCAATTCTTGCCTACGAATTTCATTAAAGGAACAATAATCCTCAAATTCTTTGCTACAATACTCACCACCATTATCAGATCTGATACATTTTAATCTTTTACCTGTCTCATTCTCAACCAAGATTCTCCATTTCTTAAAAGTTTCAAATACATCATATTTCTGCTTAAGGAAATAAATCCAGACTTTTCTAGTTGCATCATCTGTGAATGTAACATAATATCGAGATCCACCGAGAGAAGATATCTTATCCAATCCCCATACATTTGTATGCACAAGCTCCAACTTTTCATCTTTCTTTTGCTTCCCATCCTTGAGAAAACTACCTCTCTTTTGTTTTCCATACACACAAATTTCACAGAAATCCATATTAATACATTTCAAACCTAGTAAAACTTTCTTAGAATGAATTAGCTTCATACCTTTTTCACTCATATGCCCAAGTTTTTTATGCCACAGTGTTGTCTCAGAACCTGTAGCAACTGTTTTTAGTCTCTTAATGCGAACCCACAACAACTGTTCCTGAACCTATTTTTGTTTTCTCTGCAACAAATAAAGTAGAAGGAACACTATGACCTGTACAAAGATATAAGGTGCCTACTTTCACACATTTTTCTACTATTAAGGCACCTTTTGAAACCTTCTAGTTTTTATCATTAAAATTAACTGTGCAACCACCATCACCTAGCTGCCCTGCTGAAATTAAATTCCTACTTAGCCTTGGAACGTGCCTTACCTCTTGTAGTAGCCAATGATTCCCATTCTACAACTTAATATTAATTCTTCCCTTTCCAATAATCTGACAGGTTTGTTATCTCCCAAATAAACCAGCCCAAAATCCCCTTGGAAATAATCAAGAAAATAACTTCTATGGGGTGTAGCATGAAATGAGGTCCCTGAATCTAAAACCCATGAATCATCAACATTATCAAGGGAAAGAATCAAAGCATCCTCATCAAATTTGTTACTTACCACATTTTCCTCTTTACTTCCTTCCTTTCTATCTCCTTTATTTTTCCAAGACCAACAATCCTTCTTTACATGACCTGACTTACCACAATACCAACAATCCCTCTTGTCTCTGGATTGGGACCTTTTGTCCTTTGATTTTCCTCATGACTTCCCATGACTTCCAGAATTGTTTCTTCTCTCCTTTGTTCTGCCCCTACTTTCTATATTCAAAACACTGCATGATGTGGATCTTCCACTTGAGCTTTTCCCATGAATTTCCTCACTCAAAATAACACCAACATCATCAAATTTCAATATATTTGAACCAGAAACAGAATTGCTAATAGCCATTACCAAGCTATTCCAGCTTTCAGACAAAGAACACATAATCAAAAGAGCCCTAACTTCTTCATCAAAGTTTACATTTACATAAGTTAATTGACTGGTAACTGTATTAAACTCATTTAAATGATCAGCAACTGACCCACCTTCTACCATTTTCATATTGAAAAAATGCTGCAAATTCTACAAATGCAAATGCTACAATACAATACTGCCACAAATTCTACAATACAATATCAACAGAAACCCTAACCCTTATCCTTTTATCAAGACTTATGCCAGTTACAAAATAGGTTTTTTATGTCGGCCAATAAAAAAGTAACTCTCGACGCCTTTATAAAATAATAAAAATTGTGAGAAGTTTCGGGGGTGCTACCCCCGAGCCGCCGCAGGGGTGCTACCCCTCGACCCTGCCCTGTATCATGACAGGGAGCATGCTAGGGGAACTACCCCTGGACCCCACAAGGGGTGTTTCCCCTTGACCTCATCTTGGGGGCACTACCCCCAAACCCCCATTAAATAATTTGGGGGGAAATCACACTAATAAAAGGGGAAATTTAACCCTTGAGTATGATTAGGCTCCATATAACAACATCAGGATCAACTGAGCAACTGGAATCAAGGATCGAACAAAGGCACTTTGTCACAGAAAAAATGATAAAATATTCAACTCCTCAACTTGGATGCCTAAAGTCAAAGTAGGCCCAGTTGACTGAAGTTGAGATATTTTGAAGGTCTCTTCATGTTTAAAACATCCCTAAATTGGTGGAAATTTCCCCAGTGAACTCCTAATTAGGCAGATTGACTCCTCAATCAAGTTTTGGCACCTAAAATTGATTGCTTCCACATCAAACACTATTTATCAAGCTTAGGTGTCATTATTCATTATTTCTCTTTGCAGGTTGAAGCTCAAAAAAAAAAAAATCTCTCTGAAGTCATTTGAAGATCTGATAGAGGGAATTCTCAGCGTTCTTCATGTTTTCAAGAACAAGTTGCATAGAAGAGCAGTATATCAGAGTTTACATCTCCTAGCATGATTTTCTTGAAGATTCAGAGAGGTAGTTTATAACTTCTAAACTTCTCCCCCTCATATTTCTTCTATTTTTTTCTTAGATATTCTTGCATGTCCAAGTAAATGACAGTTATTCATAGATTTGGCCTTCTAGGTATGATCAGCACAGTAAATTCAACAAAACCCACGTGCTAGATTCTTCTAGAGAAAGTAGCCTCGTTGCCCCTTTTTTTAGGGTTTCTGAAAAAAGTTACAATTTCAAAAAACAGACAAATTGGGTTTGTTTAGCTTTGAAGTGCCTACAATACCCATGTGTTAAATTACAATACCCATGTGTTAAATTTTTCAGGAAAAATAGTGCTTCACTGCTTCTAAGGATTTTGCTCTGAGAAGTTCTTACATGTACAAGGAAAAGTAACTTTTTGGAAAATTTGACATTCTAGGTGCATTCATAAAATTATTCCCAACAAAACCCACATCTCAAAAAATTTCATAAAAAGTACTTCTCAGCAAGGCTATTTTTAGCAATTGCTTAAAAGTTGTCTGAAAAGTATCGTGTGCCTAGTCAATCTTCAAGGTTTTCATAATGCAATTATCTTAAGATGAATACAAGACCAAATCGGTCTTGCTACATGTTTTTGTAAAGACAGTTGACACTGATCTGCATCAAGTGCACCCGATGGTTGTTTCGAATAATTTGACAGGCGTAAACGCTCAAAGTCCACATGGTTTCATACCTTGTATGTTTGATAGCCTTTCAAGGCCATTTTATAGGGTTGAATATCGTTGGAATTCTAGGTGTGCGGCAAGATCAGAAGTATTTCGCATAGCTAGATTGTTCATAGTCAAACTTCGCGGTTTCATCATACAACACTCTTCCATTGAGAAAAGTCATGAGAAGTGTCAGAAGTGTAAAGCTATAGAAGGAGCAAAGGTCACACTCCAATAACGGAGCTTCCAAAGTTACCAATTAGTGAACTGCTCATTGAATTGTGCAAATACTTTTTAGGATTGTGCAAGTTACTGAGAAGCAGTAAACTGACAGTTGAGGCATGTGACATTATCCAGATAATAAGACAGTTAACAACTGGTTGGAGGAGATGATCACTCAAATTGATGAGGAGTGAACTACCAATTAGGACGTCCTACCCCTCCAAGATGGCATTTATGACACGAGCTAACTTGATGCCTCTTTCCAAGTTAACTCGTTGTCCCAAAAATTGTGCATGTCTATTTAGAGACACTTTTGTATATTGGAGTTAGCTTTAGTTTAGAATTAGTTAACTGAAGTAGACTTTCCAATTAACTATTAGGTTACCTAATTTTAGACATAGGAATAAATCTTGCATATTGGAGAGAACTAAGTCTTAACTCAAGGATATTTTAGGGTTCCCTACTCCTTTGAGCTTCTATAAATAAAAGCAGCCTTGCTCATTATTGTTTAAATTTTATTACTACACAAAACTGTTGCGACATGCCATCAAGCTTGCAAGTCAATATCTACTACACAAAATCGTTGTGGCATTGTGTCATCAAGCTTGCAAGTCAATATTTTCTCACTCTTGGATGAGATTTGTTTGGGTTGATTGCAATTGTGTATGATTTCGTACCTTTGTTGTCCCAAATCTTTGTAAATCATTGAGCAAGTTTGAAGAAATAAATCAAAAGGAAAATGTGCAATTTGATCAAAAGTTTCAAGTTCTATCAACATTTTTTTTTATAATCTATTGTTTCAATCTACACCTTGGACAGGCGCTAACACCTCCTTGGGAATTTGGAGATTAATGGTTATTGTTTAATGTTATTTTATGATCTCGATTTCAGCCTACACCTCAAACAGGTGTTGTCATCTCCTCAAGAATCTTGTTATCTAGTTCATCATTTTGTGTTGTTTCTAGTAATCTACATCTCAGCCTACACCTCAAACAAGTGTTGTCACCTCATTGGGAATCTTGAGATTTAGCTTACCGTATGAGTGTTTGCTTGCATAAGACCTTATTCCAGTGTAGATCTGAAAGTTCAAAGCCTTCAAATGCATTTTGAGAAACGGTCAACCCAAGTGATCCAACCATTCCCCAAATATTGCTCCTACACCCTCTTGGTCTGTTTTACTTGAGGAGGTAGGATAGTTTAGCTTAGTTGTAGTTAAGGCCTGTAGAAACTAGAGAAAAACCTTAGCCACAACGCATTGAGTTTTATCACCCTTATGCCCTATCGATGAGTAAAAAGATAGGAAACTTATATCATTTTACTTTTTTACGCAATAATAGCAAAAGAGGGAGCTTCCCCTCCTAATTTGAAGAGCAATTAATTTTGTGCATAGTTGTTTGTTGCCAATATGCACTCCAGAGGTGCGAATTGTAACACCAACAATTTGTTTTTGATTTTTTTAACACATTGGCTTTTTTTAATAAAATAATTAATAAAACGTCGCTAAATTTAATACTTTATTAATTACCATTTAACCGCTTATATCACCTTATAATAAATTCATCATTAAACACTAATAATATTAAAGTCAATTAACTTTAATAATATAATTAAATTATTAATTCCCATTAATTAAGCAACACCAACTCAAAAGAGTGATCCAATCATATTTTCCGGGTGTACGCATGATGATGACTCATCCAGGCATGACTTACTATAAATAGTAAGTATAGGCAATATGACTAAGTGACTTCATAAAACATTGATTCATTGAGTAGAAGAATACTAAGATAAACATCAAAAGCCTAATGAGAACCATTGATTGCCCTCAAAAGGGTCCCCTAAACATCCCATTAGCCTACAGGGACTAGATAGTAGGATAACCATTGCAAAGATAGATATCTCAAAAAAAGGGGACATTACACAATTTATATATTAAAATTGAAGGTGATCATCATTTGATTGGTGTAGTCTATGTAGATTATATCATTTTTGGTGGAATTAATGATAAAATATGTCAAGAATTTTTCATGAACATGTAGAAGGAGTTTGAGATGTTCATGATTAGTGAGTTGTCTTTCTTCCTTGGCTTACAAACCTTTCAATCATATAAAGGGATATTTATTTCACATACCAAGTATATTAAGGAGATGTTGAAGAAATCTGAGATGGATTATTGCAAACTTGTGAGCACCCATTGTTACAAGATACAAATTGAGTAAAGGTGATGAATCCCCTTAGGCTAATCAAATTCTCTACAAGTCAATGATTGGGAGTTTATTATATGTGACAGCTTCAAGATCTGATATTATACATGTAGATATTATGTAAATAGTGGGTATGGTGGCATGGTTTCAAGAAGCTCCAAAAGAAACCCATGTACAAGCAATTAACAAAAAATTTAAATTTTTAAAGGGTACTTCGAATTTTGGCTTGTGGTATCAAAAAAGTGAAGATTTCACCCTAACAGTATACACAAATGCAAAATGTGTTGGTAGCATTGATGATAGAAAGAGTACAAGTGGAGGTGCATTCTTTCTCGACAATAGTATTGTGTCTTGGTTAAGTAAGAAACAAGCTTCAATTTCTATTTCCACAATAGAGGCAAAATATATAGTTGTGGCATCTTGTTGCACTCAAGTTCTTTGGATGAGGAAAACAACAAGGGATATTAAGAGAAAATGATCATCCACTATCAATATTTTGTGATAACACCAATACAATTAATATTTCAAAGAATCATGTGAAGCACTCTCGAACCAAACGCATTTCAATCAAATATCATTTCTTAAGAGAGCGAGTGGTCGATCAATAGGTGAAGTTAGAGTATATTACCACATAGAAACAAATTATGAATGTCTTCATAAAGCCTCTTCCAAAAGAGACTTTTGAGTATCTTAGACAAAAGTTGGCAGTGATATCCTTTTCATCTAGTCATTAATGAGATACATTATTCAAGGGGAGCTCATCACTACACTATCTTGCAACTACAAGGATTCATTTTCCATTGATGTCAAAGGGGGGGAAGTAGAGAAAGGGGTGCATAATAGGACAAGGGGAGCATTATATATTCACAAGTTATTTCTATAGAGGGTTGTTATCAATGACAAAGTGGGAGATTGTTGGATAAATTTTCATTGATGTAAAAGGTGTATGGACAAAATTGTATGAAAGCCAAAGGCCACTAATCGCCATCCAAAGTAACTTAGGTAGATCCCCATTCATAGTGACATATTTGCAAGACAAATGTCAATTTATGTTGGTTGACTCCCTTTACCCTTGGCACCTATCATATGGAAAATAATTTTAAATTAATATTTTAATTCATGGATCTAACCCCCTTATAGAGGTGCCCCACTTGGAAATTAAGATTAAATAAATTTATATTTTTAAAAGGGGTTGACCCCTTATGGTGAGCGCCCAAGTTTTGAAGAGGTGCATATTAATAAGAGTTGCCTCCCTTTGCCAAGCATTGTATCCATCCACAAGGTTGCATCCTTTGTGATAGATATAAAAGAAATTGTGAAGTGTGGAAGATAAATCAATATATCATATATACAACAACAAATCATTAGAAGATTATTCAAAGGAAAAATTTTGAAGGAGGATTATGAAGAAGAATATTTTTTTGAGTTAGAGGTTGGTGCCTCGTATTAAAGAGATAGGCGTCTCTTACTGAGTTGATGCTCAGTGATGGGGATTGGTGTCTCCAATGGGTTGGTGCCTACAAATTGTTGTAAAAAAATATTTATTTTGGTGATTTTATTTGGACAATAGATCCTAACAATCCTTATTCTATGGTTTTCTCTTGAAATGGTTTCCAAGTAAATCTTGTGTTCTCATGATCTTATTTGTTGATGTTGTGTATTTAAATTTATTGTGGTTATTAATTTGAAAAATTAAAAGTCTTATATTGATTCTCTTTGATGGTGAACCCCACAAAGACGAACCCCAAAATTTTTGGGGTGTGTTTGATTTCTTTGGTGTAAATTGCACAATACATAAATTTTAGAGGAGTTGTATATTTGGAGGATTTTTACAAAGTTGAAGTTGTTATCTTCAGAGAACTATTATTTTTAACAAAGATTTCAAATTTGGTTTAGACTTCATTGTTTCTTATAAAACACTTTTACAAAAATTATTATCTTTTGTTTCAAATTTATAAGCACTTATTACATATAAAATAGTTGTAATTTCAAAACTCCTTGTTGTACCTATTGTTACAAAATCATACACGATCTTTTTCCTTGTATATCCATTTTGAATTTCATATTTTAATTCTACTAAAATAAAGTGCCAAAACACTCCATTTTTATAGAGGGTCCTCATTGAGTAATTTGGGGAAGAGGTGAACTCTTCTTTCCTCTTTCTATAAGTTTCTATTTTTCCTTCTTGCTATGCTAAACTAGATATTCCACTTCTTACTCCTTACAACTATAAAACGTGAAAACAATTAATCTAAAATTAATTAAGGCGTAAGAATTATACTAAGCATATATTAGAAACAAAAATTGAACTTACTACCAATAAGGAAAAGAGGAGTTAGATGAATAGATGTGAAGAAGCCCTTGGTTCCATTGTACATTTTTTAATTTCATCTGATATTTCATGTCAAAAAATGCAAAACACCTAAAAAAGCATAGAATACATTTGAAATGTTAATACTCTCAAACCGATGAAAATGGGGGGTTACCAAATCAATAATGAATTAGTGAATATTGATTCAAATGCTCTTCATAAATGTACAAGACTATATCACTAAATTCAATTAGTTCACAACTAATCGAATGTGGCATGTATAAGAAGGATACTTGACTAGTTTAAAATGTGTTATTAAAAAAAAGTTTTAAATGTGTTGTCTAAACTAGATCTTAAGTATTTTGTTTTTGCTTTATATTTCCACATTGGTCAACTTTCCAAAGGTTTTACATGAAAAATGCCTTCATTTGATTCATTTTTTAAACTTCTCATTCAAGAGAAAAAAAATTGATTCAAATGGGCCTCATGAAAAACTCCAAACCACATGGTTGCAAATGAACGTAGTAGACACAAGTGTTCTAGTGATATAGAAGAAATCACATAAAGATATTGCACTATCTACATCTACTTTGAAGATAGATAAAAAATCCTCCAAGGGGTATTCACAAAAGAAAGAGAGACATTCTTGTGCATATTGCAAAAAAGGTTGGTCATGATGAATATCAATGTCATACAAAGCCTATCAATGAGTTAAAATAATCTTCTACTAAAGAATCACATCAAGTTGTAACCGTTTATGTCTCCAAGTTCATCTTCTTCAATATTTTGTAATGGGAAAGAAAACGCTATTGTTGCAATGGTCAAATCCTCCAAACAATGGACATTTGACCCTTCTTATTGCTTCCAATAGTAAACAATTTTGTAATCACTATCTATAAAATGTCACATTATATATGTTGAGGAGCCTTGATTGAGCAATTTCAAGGGATGTTAATGTTATGGATATTGTGACTACAAATTTTAATAAAGTTTCATCTTGAGAAATATAATTTGGAAATATTTATTCTATAAAGTGCCACATATTATAGAAATTGGATGTCTTGATTGAGTGAATTAAGGGCAATTAATGCAAAGCATTTTGTAACTACAAATTTTAAGAAAATTTCAGCCTAGAAGATCTAATGTGAAGAAAACATATCTAGTCTTAAACATAGGCATATCTTATAAGATAGAATCTACGAAGAAAACAATGGGGTTTTTTGAGACTAGAGAAACAATATCAAAATTGGTTTCAACTGATTAAATATTTGATATTAGAGGTATTGACCTTTGCGAAATCAAAACTCTAAACCCTAAGTTTTAAACTAAGGATTCATTATTTAACAAATTATATTTTAGTGAGTTGAATGCAAATGTGAATTAATTAAATTAAAATGAATCAACCAAATTTATATTTTTTGTATCAAGTATACTATATCAAAAAAACATTACATTTTAACATCTACTATTGATAATTTCCCATAGTTATATGGTTGTCATACAAGATGTCAAATAGTCTTTGGATGCTTTCTTTATGTTATCTCTACCATGAAGACTTCAAATAGCCTTTGGTTCATCGTCATTCTATCAAATTGCTTGTCTTTGGGAGATTGGCCCTTTATTTCTCTAGTCACTGTAGCTTGAAGGCCACTATGGACTATCCTATGCTTCATGGGATACTGAACCACCTTCATGATGAACAACACAAGGTATACGTGATACTTGTATAGAATTTCAACCTCTCCTTTTATGTCTTTTCCACATGATTGTATTCTTTCTACAAGCCCTTTTATCATATGAATCACATCTTGTCTGACATAAAAGGTACTCAAACCTCTTGATACCATACCGTTGTTATCTGTGTTTGTGAGATGTCATGACTGCTAGACAGTCATGACATGCCTAGAACCACTGTTGTTTGTTATGGAACATTGTCTTTGCTAATAGTCATGTGCTTGCTATTATTGGTTTATGTTGTCCTTCATATTCCTTGAAACATTGTCAGTCACTGTATAGTGTTGACGACTTGAAAATGATAGGCCTCTCATATCTTTATCTCGACAGTTATATCCACAAGGTATAGGGGAATTTCTACATTTTAACATCTACTGTTGATAACTATCCACAATTATAAGACTATCATAGAGCTTGAAACATCCTATCTTCTATACTGTTTGAAAAATTACACAGGTAGTGCCATCTACAAATCATGTACACTATAATCCAAATTTAGATTGTTAACTTGGAAAACATGTTTTATTAAGTTTTAGATATTTTTGTCTTATAGATCCAAATTTGAGATGTTGGTCTTGGTTTATTATTAAATTTATGATTGGTGAGTCTTCTATAGAACTATTAAAGCATTTTTGAGAGGTCAACAATTTTTCCCAAGACACAACTAAAGAATTATTTTGTTGACTCAATTTCTTAGAGACACAAGCTCAATTTTTGGGTTAATCAAAATTCGTTGTAAAACATGTTCTTGAGAAATTACTTCATTAAAACAATGTACCAATATGAGCCAACAATTCTCATGTTAAGACTAAGATTCAAAAGTCAAAACCACATCAATACATTCTCTACCATGGTTTCTACAAATTTTGTGGAAAATACTTATTTTGATATTTGTCTTGAAGCACAAAAGTGGTAAGTCTAATCAAGTGGCAAATTTTTTACATAGCAGATATTTATTAATGATTAAAATGCAAGTTATAGTCATTGCTTTTGATGCAATGTGAGAGTTGCATGAGTAATGCAAATTTTAAGGAGGCATGGGCTACATGTAAGGGTCTAGTAGACCAAGATGAATATTGTGGTTGAACTAATTCATTCAAGAGAGATTATTATTCAAAGGGTTAGCTTATGCACCTCTCAAAGATCCATGAGGGAAATTTTAATAAGAGAAGAAAAAAAATGTAAGTTCACCCAATCTCTTCTACAGATGTCTTTCTGTCATGCCTCCTCTTCCAAGGTGATCGCCTGGGTCTCCAAGGCCTCTAGTTGGGCTCCCCTGTCACTGGCTAGTTGGGTCTATTATGCCAAGTCATTTTGAATGTTTGTCATTGCAGCATCTAACTCCTCCTTAAGCCTCTATAAGAGTTTGTATGCTTCCACCTTCCATGATACTGCAACCTTCGTGGAGAAAACCTAGTGTTTCATGAGATAGAAAACATCACGGAATGCGAGCTCAATGTGGTATAAACTCTCAAGGACCCCAGCGTCCCTTCCTGCCAGCCTTGGTGGCCTACCACACAATGCCCGCAGCATTGCAGGAGTCTCTCCTGCTGACCATCCCTCACTGAAAATCTGAGTAAACTCAGACTCGCACCCCATCTGCACAAATCCTCGGATGTGTTTTACTTCCTGGCCCACTAGAGGAGATCAACTGACCTTGAGTTCTCGAGAAACCTAGCCCGCCTAAATCATCAATCTTCCCATATGCTCCAGTTCCTCCACATAGTGCTATACTATTCCCACTGGATCCAATGGGTCTAGCTGTGAAATTTCTACTACGAGTCCACCTATGGAGTCACCCTCCTCATCTCCGATGGCTAGGGAAGGCTCCTCACCCTCCTGAGGAATTTCCCTGACTGTCTGCTCAAGCTCATGTATCGTTGTCACTGGCTTTGTGGGTTGTTCATGTGTCTCCTGGGCAAGTCTGGCCATCCCACTCTGCTGTGTGAATGGTTGGACCTCCCTCTCCCACCAACCTATCTGAAGGACTCTCAACTAGTTGTTTTGGTTGCTCAGCCACTTCTAGTGTGAGGCCCACCGATCCCAGCCAATTTTCAATCTAAGCCACCCCTGGTGCTCCTGGCAGTGTGACAAAGGAATCCTCCTCATGTGTCGTGATCATCCCCCACGTTGGTGCCTCCTCTGGTATTGCAACCCCTGAAGTTGTCGATCCAGGTATTGTATCAAGTGAAGGAGCCTATGGCAATATTTCCACAGAATTTATGGAATTTGGGTTACCTTCTGGCACTGGTTCCCCAGAAGTTGTTAGTGTAGTGGCCGCCCATTGTGACGAAGAGGGATTCGACAAGACTTCACCGACCAAATCAATCGCACGAAGGAAGGATGAAGCAAAGGGAAGAATCATGTACGCCCATCAAAGGAGGCACCTCCATACGACGTACGGACAAGGAAGAACTCAGAAGGAAATCACATATGACACACCAATCAAAGCCACATACGGATCACTAGAGGAGAAGAGGTCGTATGGCGCCCAAAAGAAAATAGTGTAAGGAACTTGGAAGGGAACCTCGTATGGGCCAGAAGAAATCTATATGCAAGGAGACAAGTCTTATGAGTGCCAGAGGAGGAGGTTGTACGATATCAACAGAAACACACAATGCACTGTCAAATGAAAATAAAATTAAGATTGCAAGTGCCAAGTCGACAAGGGCCACGCTAGCAATCAAACCCCTCATTGACAAGGTTGTATGCAAAAAGCAAAAGTCTATACATGTAAGGGAAAGTGAAGTTGTACGCAGTAGGAAGATGAAATATGTATGCTGGGAAGAGAAGGTCATACGGTGGAGAGATAAGAAGGTCGTACGGGTCAAGAGATTGAAAAACACACGAGCCATCCACATCAACAGGGCCGTATGGTGGCAAACTAGACACATCCAGAAGTTTGTATGGGAAAACTTGCAAAGGGTCGTACGATGGAAAATTAGAAGAATTCCAAAGTACATATGGCAGAACTTGAAGAGTGTCGTACACAATTTCTATTTGAAGGTTGTACGACTAAGTAAAAGCAAAAGAAAAAACTATGTATGCCCAAATTAGAAGGAGACCGTATGCATCAAAACAAGAAGCACTATACCAAGCCAGAAAGAATGCCATAAGGAGGTCGTAAGAATCAAGGAGAAAGTTGTATGTACCAAACAAACAAAGATCGTATCAAGTATTGAAGTTTGTAAAAGGAAGGTTGTACCAAGCATCGACCTGGAGCAAGTAAAGTCTAAGAAAAATAATGCAAAATTTATATTTTTAGGCTTCGTCGGCACTATTCAGAACTTGTAGAAAAATCATGAATATGAGGTGTGTGATGTAGTTTTGAGTGGTTTCAGAAGTGTTAAATTGGTCTTGGCGGCAGGGGCACTACCCTTGACCCCGCTGGGGGCACTACCCCCAGACCCCCACAAGGGGCGCTGCCCCCAAACCCCTGCGAGGGGCGTTGCCCCTCGACCCCCATCAAATTTATTAGAATTTCCAAATTGCAATACAACCAACCATCATAGTATAGTTACAAGAGCAGTTAGCAACTAAGCAAATGAGAGTGGAAGCATTCGAGAATTTGGCAAAGAGAGACAAAGTATTGGATGAGTGTCACAGTCAGTTGACAGAGAAGGCTACCCAGGTGGCCAATGCACAACTTTCAACACAAAGGGAGAATCAATTACAGGAAAAGGATGAGGAGTTGGCATTTTTTTTCTTAGTTGTATGGAAGACGACTATTTTGGGGGGGGGGGGGATGATGTAGACGGCCATGTTAATAAATAAGTATATTGTAATCGACCATACTAATTAATTAAATAAATGTTGCAGTCGGTCGTACTAGGAATAGATAATAATAGTTTAAATAATACATGCACAGTTTAAAGTAGAAGTTGGATTAGTTGTCGGGCAAGTAGTTAGGAAGAGTTGTCGACGGTTGGTATCTCAACCAACCTCGGCCATCTATATATGTTTCTTGTCATTTGTAGTCAAGGGGGACAATTGCTATGTAATGTTGATATACTTCATGAAATCAATCAATCCATTGTGTTGTGCAATTACTCTTAGATTATTGTGTGATTCAAATGTGATTTATATTCTAGTACGTGTATTATGTTGTGAATTATTCTTGTTTACTCCCGTAGTACGTTGAAAATTACCCAATGAGTAAACAAACATACCATTACCTATTCCTGAAAGCCCATTGTTGTGACCTTTTCACACATCACCCCATTCAAAATGGGGACCCCTAATTTTTGCTCCATTCTGGTCTTTTGGCTTTGTTTCTCTCTCTCTCTCTCTCTCTCTCTCTCTCTCTCTCTCTCTCTCTCTCTCTCTCTCTCTCTCTCTCTTTCTGTTGTTTGCTTTCTGGGGATGTGCCCACCTTTTGAGCTTGAAAATGAAATTTTGGCTAAGTCTGAGAATTAGGGTTTGTACTTTTCTGGTAAATTTGAAGTCAAATGGAGTGAATAAGTTGGAATCTGAGCTTCATGTTGCAGTCAGTATGCTTCCAGCAGGTTCCCAGCTAAATTTCATCGAATTCTGACAACTTACTATTTTTAGTAAGTACCTAATTTGGGACATTTTCTCAGAACTTTTGAAGTTTCGATCGTTACACTGCATCCAGAACACGTCAAGCTATTTGTTTGCAAAATTTGAGTCAAAACTAACAACTTTCTATTTTTAGCAAATTCATCTTCAGGAGCTATTTTTAGGGTTTGCATGTTGAAATTTTCTACACATGTCTAGACATTCCTTATGGGTTTTTCGAAACCTACGTAGTGGTACAACATGCAAACCAGGATCTGGACTTTTCAAGAGCCATCTTCAGAGGCTATTTTTAGGGTTTCCATGCAAGGCTTTTTGGAGCATGTCAAGTTATTCTTTATGGGTTTTTCAAGAGCTACGTAGTGGTGTGACATGCAAAGGCAAGATGATCACTTTTTAGAGACTTACTATTTTTAGCAGGTCCATTCCAGCAACTGCCTAGCACATCAGTATCACAAACAAAGCAAACTGCAACAAAAACGGAGGTCGTTTGATCAACATCCAAGTCAGATTAGGGTTTCTAGCTTCGGGACCCAAAATGAGGGGTAAAATGCCACAATTTTCAAAAACTGGTGTATCCCTCTACGATTAGTATCTTTCAAGCTATTCACCGGTAAAATTTGAAGGCAATCGGAGAACTTACTATTTATAGTAAGGCACTCCTGAAACAGGCTATAAATAGTAAGTCAGCAGCAAGCCCCAATGTGAATGGGCAAGCAAGTCTACTGATGACGGTCATGGCATTCAAATTTCAAGTCAAACAGAGTTGTGGAGGTCATGAAATCAAGCAATTGCTATAAATAGTAAAACACCTCCAGAAGCATGCTATAAATAGCAAGTCAGCTCGAAATGGCAATATGAATAGATCATCTAGGTCATGAAGATCCTATGGCGCGAATTCCAAATCAAACCAAGCTTCAAAAGAGGGAAAACCTAGAACTTACTATATATAGTAACACATGAGCTAGCAGATGAAAAATGCCTAAGTCTGAAGAAATATCCTACTTGACCCCTGAAATGCGCCCAATATGAAACTGGCAAGAGGATGAGAAATTTCAAGTGTTGAAGTTTATCATGCTTGAACCCCTAAATGCGCCCTCAAGCTGGCAAGAAACTATGAAAAAAATTCTAAGTTTGGACGTTAAGTCCACCTCCACCCCTCAAATGCGCCCTGTCTCCAGCTGGTGATGAAAATTTTCTAAGTCTGGATTTAAGTCCAGCAGAACCCCTCAAATGCACCCTAATCTTAGCTGGTGATGAAAAATTTTCTAAGGCATGAAACATCCTCCTCCACCCTCAAAATGCACCCAAGGAGAAATAAGAGTGTGAAAGTTACCAAGAGGTTTGAAAGTTAAATCCTTCACCACCTTCAAAATGTGCCCATGTTAGAAGTAGGGTCAAGACAAGTCTCAAGTGTTGACTTTCTCCTCTACGCTTTGAATGCGCCCATGCAAGGTGAAGATAAATAAAGAGGTGGCTAAGGCGTTGAAATCAAAGTTCCCTCTAAACATGCCAAATACACCCATCTCAAGATGAAGGCGAAGGAAAAAGAGTCTAAGGCGTGGTAATTTCCTTCTAGAACCCCTAAATGCTCCCAAGTGCAAGGTGAAGGTAGATGGATGAGAAAATATTCTAAGGCGTTGGAAATAAATCCACCTCAATATGATAAATGCGCCCAAGCGTATTGAAGGTGATATGCTAAGGTTGATGAAATTCCTCCACCATAGGAAAAATGTGCCATGACTAGAGAAGGATGAAGGGAGAAAAGTTTTCTATGGAAAAATTCAAGTTTATCCTCCTTGACCCCTCATATGCGCCCATGCTGGAGATAAAAAAATATTTTTCTAAATATTTAAATTCCACCTTCCTTAGAGAAAATGCGCCCAGGCTTGAGAAGGTAATGAAATTTTTCGTGGCATGGATAAAATTGACAAGGATAAGTCAGAGTGTGCCGACTTCGTGAGATTGATGAGAATTATCAAGGCAGAGCAAGGAAAATACGCCCAGAGATGAAGAATGAAGATAAATTTGACGGCAAAATATTTTTCTAAGGTTAAAATTCAAAAAAATTAAATGAACCCCTTCGTTCACAGACACATGAATTTGATGCTTTCTAAAGGGAATTTTCTTCTGGGTACTGGATATCTTCATCGAGGAGATGATTTTGAAATTTTGCACGCCCTGTCCCAGACTTTAAGATGGAGATTTCACTCGGGCACCTGGTTGATGAATTTTCTAAAGGAGATAAATTATTTCTAAGGCAAATGGGCTGGAAATTTGGCTAAGGTAAAGAAGGGGGTATCATGTTGGTTGGAAAATTTTCTAAGGCAGAAAGAAATCAAGCAACATCCTTTAAACGAGCCATCAAGTTGGATAAAAGTTTCTAAGGCACAACTTCAAGGTACACAGGAAGCAGAGTACAAGATGGGTGAAATTCTCTAACAAATTGAAATATGAAGCATAGGTGTTTTACGCCCAGCCCACTGACGTTGAAAAATAATGAAGGAAGCAAAGTTGGCTAGAGAAAAATGATGAACCCTATCAGATCTAGAAATCACTCAGACCTTGGGAGTCAAAGCATGAAAATCAGGTGAGTAAAGTGAATTTATATTATGAGGTGTTCTGATGCTCTTCCCCTTGCTTGTTTTGGAGGGTGAACACCGAGGCCAAGGCACGATGACTTGGGGAGATGAAGCGAGTACTTCAAATTTGAAGAACAACATCAATGAGGAAAATCATCGTCGAGTAGGAGAAAGAGGTTGCAGGCTTGAAGTTGGATCGAGAATGTGTCTGTCGTATCCATTCAATAAATTGAAGCAATGGCGACCAAACACATCTAGTTTTTCATGTGAACACGTTTCCAGACAAGAGCCTTCTAGAAGATGGCGGACATTAATTTCTCATTTATTACCCCTCTTCTTGGTGGCGATTTTTAGGGTTAGGGTTTATGTGGCTTGATCTGATCCATTCATTGTAATTGAATTTGAGTCATTTGTTGGACTGGGCCAACTATAAAAGGGGCATCCCCCTTCATTTGTATCTAGTTAGAATAGCAGAGAAGGAATAGAGAGAGATTGATAGAATAGAGTAGCATAGGTTGATAGTCTAGCTTAGATTGAAAAGGAAGGAAAGTCTTCCATTTGAATACTTTGTAAGAAGTTGTGAACACTTTCATAATAAAATAGTTTTCATTGATGGTGATCTCTTCTTTGTTATGAGTAGCTAGCGAGGCTTCTTCGTCCTTCCAATTCACGTAGTTGAAGTAGCTTAAAGTAGAGTAGATTTCATTCCATGCAAGTACTTAGTAATTATGGAATGTGGTGCTCGATTTGAACAAAACTTCGCTTATCCATACCACTAGCGGGCTCGCTGACGGTGGGTTCGCCTTGCATGGTTAACTGGAACATTGTGAACTTAAATTTGATTATGGTTTACATCTTGGAATGTGTCGTCGTGATGGTGTCTTCATGTTGAATTGTGATTTGAATACTTTTGATTACTCCTCTGAAGATTGCATCAGTTTTGTGGAAGTTGTTTGAAGTGAGGCAAAGCAAGGGTTTGCATGTTGAAATTTTCTACGCATGTCTAAACATTCCTTGTGGGTTTTTCGAAACCTACGCAGTGGTATAACATGCAAACTAGGATCAAGACTTTTTTAGAAGCCGTCTTCAGAGGCTATTTGTAGGGTTTGCATGCAGGGCTTTTTGGTGCATGTCAGGTTATTTTTTATGGGTTTTTCAAGAACTATGTAGTGGTGTGACATGCAAGGCAAGATTATCACTTTTCAGAGACTTACTATTTTTAACAGGTCCATTCCAGCAGCTGCCCAGCACATCAGTATCACAAATAGAGCAAAGTGCAATAGAAATGGAGTCAAACGAAGGTCGTTTGATCAACATGCAAGTCAGATTAGGGTTTCCAGCTTTAGGACACAAAATGAGGGGTAAAATGCTACAATTTTCAAAACTGATGTATCCTACTACGATCAGTATCTTTCAAGCTATTCACCAGTAAAATTTGAAGGCAATTGAAGCACTTACTATTTATAGTAAGGCACTCCTGAAACAAGCTATAAATAGTAAGTTAGTAGGCGCCAGTGTGAATGGGCAAGTCTACTGATGAGGGTCACGACATTCAAATTTCAAGTCAAACGAAGTTGTGGAGGTCATGAAATCAAACAGTTGCTATAAATAGTAAAACACCTCTAGAAGCATGCTATAAATAGCAAGTCAGCTCAAAATGGTAGTATGAGCAGATCATCTAGGTCATGAAGATCCTATGGCACGAATTCCAAATCAATCCAAGCTTCAAAAGAGGGAAAACCTGGAACTTACTATATATAGTAACACATGAGCTGGCAGATGAAAAACGTCTAAGTCTGAAGAAATATCCTACTTGACCCCTAAAATGTGCCCAAGATGAAATTGGCAAGAGTATGAGAAATTTCAAGTGTTGAAGTTTATCCTACTTGACCCCCTAAATGCGCCCTCAAGCTAGCAAGAAATTGAGAAAAAAATTCTAAGTCTGGAAGTTAAGTCCACCTCCACCCCTCAAATGCACCCTGTCTCCAACTGGTGATGAAAATTGTCTAAGTCTAGATTTAAGTCCAGCAGGACCCCTCAAATGCACCCTCATCTTGGCTGGTGATGAAAAAGTTTCTAAGGCATGAAGACATCCTCCTCCACCCTCAAAATGCACCCAAGGAGAAATAAGAGTGTGAAAGTTACCAAGGCGTTTGAAAGTTAAATCCTTCACCACCCTCAAAATGTGCCCATGTTAGAATTAGGGTCAAGACAAGTCTCAAATGTTGACTTTCTCCTCTACCCTTTGAATGCGCCCATGCAAGGTGAAGATAAATAAAGAGGTGGCTAAGGCATTGAAGTCAAAGTTCCCTCTCAACATGCTAAATGTGCCCATCTCAAGATGAAGGTGAAGGAAAAAGAGTCTAAAGCATGGTAATTTCCTTCTAGACCCCCTAAATGCGCCCAAGGGGTATTGAAGATGGCGGCCCTAGGAAAAGGTTGTTTAATATTGTTAAATCCTCCTAAACATGCTAAATGCGCCCAAGTGCAAGGTGAAGGTAGATGGATGAGAAAATATTCTAAGGCGTTGGAAATAAATCCACCTCAATATGCTAAATGCGCCCAAGGGTATTGAAGGTGATATGCTAAGTGTTGATGAAATTTCTCCACCCCAGGCAAAATGCGCCATGACTGGAGAAGGATAAAGGGAGAAAAAAATTATATGGAAAAATTCAAGTTTATCCTCCTTGACCCCTCATATGCGCCCATGCTAGAGATAAAAAAATATTTTTCTAAATATTTAAATTCTACCTTCCTTAGAGAAAATGCACCCAGGTTTGAGAAGGTAATGAAATTTTCCATGGCATGGATATTGGCAAGAAGAAGTCAGAGTGTGCCGACTTCATGAGATTGATGAGAATTGTCAAGGAAGAGCAAGGAAAATACACCCAGAGATGAAGAATGAAGATAAATTTGATGGAAAAATATTTTTCTAAGGTTAAAATTCAAAAAAAAAAAATGAACCCCTTTGTTCGCAGACACATGAATTTAATGCTTTCTAAAGGGAATTTTCTTTTGGGTACTAGATATCTTCATTGAGGAGATTATTTTGAAATTCTTCACGCCCTGTCGCAAACTTTAAGATGGAGATTTCACTCAAGCACCTGGTTGATGAATTTTCTAGAGGAGATAAATTATTTCTAAGGTAGATGGGCTGGAAAATTGGCTAAGGCAAAGAAGGGGGTATCATGTTGGTTGGAAAATTTTCTAAGGCAAAGAGAAATCAAGCAACATCCTCTAAACGAGTCGTCAAGTTGGATAAAAGTTTCTAAGGCACAACCTCAAGGTACACAGGAAGCAGAGTACAAGATGGGTGAAATTCTCTAACAAATTGAAATGTGAAGCATAGGTTTTACGCCCAGCCCACTGACATTGAAAAATCATGAAGCAAAGTTGGCTAGAGAAAAATGATGAACCCTATCAGATCTGGAAATCACTCAGACCTTGGGTGTCAAAGCATGAAAATCAAGTGAGTAAAGTGAATTTATATTATGAGGTGTTTTGATGCTCTTCTCCTTGCTTGTTTTGCAGGGTGAACACCGAGGCCAAGGCACGATGACTTGGGGAGATGAAGCGAGTACTTCAAAGTTGAAGAACAACATCAAGGAGGAAAATCATCGTCGAGCAGGAGAAAGAGGTTGCATGCTTGAAGTTAGATTAAGAATGTGCCCGCCGTATCCATTCAAGAAATTGAAGCAATGGCGACCAAACTCATCTAGTTTTTTGTGTGAACTCGTTTCCAGAAAAGAGCCTTCTAGAAGATGGCGAACACTAATTGCTCATTTATTACCCCTCTTCTTGGTGGCGGTTTTTAGGGTTAGGGTTTATGTGGCTCAATCTGAGCCATTCATTGTAATTGAATCTGAGTCGTCTGTTGGACTGAGCCAACTATAAAAGGGGCATCCCCTTTCATTTGTATCTAGTTAGAATAGCAGAGAAGGAATAGAGAGAGATTGATAGAATAGAGGAGCATAGGTTGATAGTCTAGCTTAGATTGAAAAGGAAGGAAAGTCTTCCATTTGAATACTTTGTGAGAAGTTGTTGTGAACACTTTCATAATAAAAGAGTTTTCATTGATGGTGATCTCTTCTTTGTTATAAGTAGCTAGCGAGGCTTCTTCGTCCTTCCAATTCACGTAGAATTTTGAAGTAGCTTAAAGTAGAGTAGATTTCATTCCATGCAAGTACTTAGTAATTGTGGAATGTGGTGCTCGATTTGAACAAAACTTTGCTTATCCATACCACTAGTGGGCTCGCTGACGGTGGGTTCGCCTTGCGTGGTCAACTGGAACATTGTGAACTTAACTTCGATTATGGTTTACATGTTGGCATGCATCGTTGTGATGGTGTCTTCATGTTGAATCATGATTTGAATACTTTTGATTACTCCTCTAAAGATTGTACCGGTTTTGTGGAAGTTGTCTGAAGCGAGGCAAAGCAAGGTCCAGTTGAAGTTTGCGAGAATTGATCACCATGTCCCATGCATAGATTAGTCCATAGCATCTTCTATCCCTTCACCTATTTAAAGTCAGTTCATTTCTGGTTAGTATTAGGAAAGCTTGTACTTATCTTCCAAATCATTTGAACCACGTGAAACCCCTTTAATCTGTTGTTTGTTGTCTGTTGCCGAACAATTGCGTAAGTCCCCTTGAAATACCAGCAAAATCACATCAAGCCAACTGAGACTATCCACCGCCCAAAAAGAACCTTGGAGTTCAACGCATGAACTCTCTCGCAATCTTAGCGTGCTGGATACTTTGATCAAGAGAGAATAGGGTAGTCGTTGGCAACTTTATTTTGTGTTGGTGCGGTAACAAAAATCACATCAACACCCATGGGAGAAGATGAGAATGGATTTCATTCTTGAGCTACCAAGAACACAAATAAGTAATGATTCAATCTATGTTTTTGATCAATTTTGTAAGATGGCCTACTTCATTCCTTGTAAAAAGCCAAATGATGCTTCTCATGTTACAAATATGTTATTTAAGGAGATAGTAAGACTCAATGGTTTACCAAAGGGTATAGTCTCAAAGAGCACTTTTGGTGAACATTGTCAAGGGAATTTGTCAATATGTCAAGGGAAGAAGTCAAAATAAACCAAACCAACCATTATCTATTCTTGAAAGCCCATGGGAGAAGGTGAGTCTAGATTTCATTCTTGAGCTACCAAGAACACAAATAAGTAATGATTCAATCTATGTTGTTGATGAATTTTGTAAGATGGACTATTTCATTCCTTGTAAAAAGCCAAATGATGCTTCTCATGTTACAAATATGTTATTTAAGGAGATAGTAAGACTCAAAGGTTTATCAAAGAGGGCTTTTGATGAACATTGTGGTGGAAATTTAACACTAAGCTAAGTTTTCGTAGACACCTTGAGTTTACGAGGCCTCTTGAGGTGCTTAGTAGAGGAAAGGCCCACTCAATGGTATTTAGTTCTTATCCAAGCAGAATTTGACAACAGCAATTCAATGAACAGAAGCACCATCAAAACCCATTTTCAAATTGTGCATGGGTACAGCCTGTTAGCTCTCAAAAACGCAGGTTGAATGCCTCAAGAGGCCACCAATCTCTTGATACGCTTTAGGGTAACAGACAAGGCCAAGAAAACTCAACCTTCTACTCTTTAGGTGCTACTAAACCCAGGTGGGTGTACCTTTTGAATTGAGCTGACTTATCTTATGATTATCCTTCTTAAATACTTTGTCCACAATGGCAGATGACAGTGAACAAAATAAAACCAAACTTGATAGCAATCCTCATATCTAAATCCTAAAATACTTAATTAACAAATATAAAGAGAAACCGAATGAATTCAAATAATGAAATTGCAAAGACCAGTGCCTTATTGGGTATGCGGAGTCAAATGAAACAGAAGTGGGCAACTTATTCTGGTAGAAAATCAAATTGCAGGCATATGATATGTTCATAACTTGTATAAACAATGCAAAATTGTGACTATTGAGCTCTTCTTTAATAATCCAAATGAATCTTCCTGATTACTGTGATCAATGAAAAGGATTTAATCTCTACTTGAGAGAACCAGTTAATTAATCACACAAATACAGCAAATGTGCATTGACAAACTGAACATAAACTTGTTATGCCAACTTAAACAACCAGAAAGAATCAAATTGGAGATAGCTTCAGCAATACTTTTCAATAAACTCAACAGACAATTGATACCAGAAATAACCTACCACACCAATTAATTCTCATTGAACTTGCCATTTTAAAACATACACAGTCTCTGATAAGAGAAAATTATTCTACTGTAGCCATTCCTAATCTACTATATGTGATCTAAAATCTGATGTTGCCATTACAATCGGGAGTGTATATTTATACACCAACATTAGGAATCATATCGTTTCGAATTCATGTCGGCCCCCGTAGAAATCGGGTCCAAATCATGTCGGCTGCAACAGTATTTAGGAATTCACATATGTCGGCCCACAGCATCTGAATCTCTATTTTATTCGCCAACCATTCGCCAAGACAGTCCTGAAGGTATGCCGAAGGAAAAATAATGTTGATCGTTGTCATCTCGTGTTCACTGTGTTCACATTCGCCGTGACCCATCAAAGTCGGGGAGATATCGTATAGATTACACTCTGTTTCACAGAGAGCCCCATGGTTAAACCTGTCGCCGTAACACTCTGTCATCGGTGAGATATCATACAGCAGTATTTCGTTATACCAAAAGCCTTAATGCGTTCTGAGTCGACGTGACACATGCTTTATCTTGCCGACGAGTCCATCTGTCCCATGTCGTTGTGACATTCCACTATCGGCAAGACATCATATAGAATGCACCTAGTTATACTGAAAGACTTCAACCACTCTCGGATGTCACTGAGACAAAACATTTCTTATGCCAACAAGGTCCCCTTTGTGCTCCATCAACGAGACCGGAGGTCACTCGCCGAGACCTCATATCGATAACCCTGACCCATGCCGATATCGCATCCCAAGCATATATATAGATCGCCAAGAGAAACCAAATCTCACACCGACATAAACCTTATGCCCATGTACGTCGATGTAACATGCAAATGTCGGGGAGACCTCATGTAGAGTATGTTGTTATACCAAAAGCCCCGAGCACACATGATCATCGAGAGAAAGCCAACTCTCCACCGAAAGAAATCCACTTTGACACTGTCGGCAAGATCCAACAGGTTCACCAAGACCACATATCGAATCATATGTCTCACCAAAGGGTATATTTGTTTGTTAGCGGTCGGCAAGACAAAGGAAGATTGCTATGACCTTCCACCGAAGGTAATGTGTTAGGCCAAAGAGAACCCTCAACACGTGGGTCGGCAAGACAAGAAGATATCATTATGACATTTCACCGAGAACAAAAACTTTTGTTGATATGTGTATCATTATGTCGCCGAAACAGTGCGAAAGTCATGCTGAATGAAGAATGCAGAAGACATGTGATCGTCGTGACATCGGATGAGTCTTGCCGATAGGCAACACAGACTCATGCAAGCAGAAAACGCAACACGGGTCGGGGAACCCCCAACCATCACAAGCCGAAACAAACCAAAATGTGGGAAAAATGACATGAAAACAAACCCCTGTGCTCATGATGAGGACCATATGGAAACTTAGGGTTAAGGAAAACATGTGAAAATATTCATAAATTTATAGTCCCAACAATGGCTTCGTTTGGGGATGAATGATAGTAAGATCATAGCAAGGATCCAGAATCTTTGGGTGAGCAAACCAGACACAAAATGATGAACCAGTGAGCAGAAATTAAGTGAAAGGCAATGGAAATGAATGGAAGGTGAATGCAAGATGGAGATGAATGGAAAATGAGAGTGAAATGGTGATGGATGAAAACCTAAACTACTGTGCATGGAAAATAATTTTAAAGAGGACCATCAAGAGTTGTCCATGCACTGGCAACTCTTAATCCTCTATGTTTCCAATTCACCTATTCTGAGCTGTTACAATCTGAAACTCCAACCACGCTTTCCCCTGTCAAATACCCGGGTTTGTCTTGAGTTCATCAGATTCTTCTTGAATATACTCATGCAATCTTTCATGTCACTGTTATTGCAAGTTCTCATAGTATCATCATGCTTGATTTGGCCCAAAATCCCTACACCATCCTACAGTTCAAATTCTTCAACATCTCGGGACAGACCCCTGTTATTTTCAACATACAAAATGCATACATATTCAATACAACATTTTGTATCATCTCTCTCACTGTTATGTATTATAAAGCATTCTCCCAGTTGTATTAAAAATTCACAATCAAAGTGCTTCTCTTGAAAAACAAAAAACTTTGTTATATCATTACTATTTGAGGAAAACAAGTCAGAAACCTTCTGCACCTCTTCAGTATCTCCATTCGAAGACAATACTAGATCATGACTCATATCCTCCATATCATGCATATGTGAACCAATAAAATCTGAACTTCTATCATCCTTGGTATGCAAACAAATGTCTTCTTCACATGAATTAGAAATTTCAAAATCACATACCTCATCCTGAATGGAAACAAACTTTTGATCAACACCACCAGTTTCACCATCATTCCAAGAAATACACAGGGAGTCATAAGAATCTTTACACAGATTTTTCACTGTCAAAACAAAAGTAAGTTGGAGACAAAACTTCAAGATCATCTTCATGTGCACATCCCTGGCGTTCAGGAGTTAACAAATCTGCAATTTGTTCACAACTAAGTGAACAAGTCTATATTTTCATCACTACAGTCATAATCTTCAGTTTTATCATCACCAAACAAAAATCCAATACCATCAGAGAATGGGAAGTCATAAACATCATTAGTGCAGTTATTTATTCCATCATTTTGCTTGTCTGAAATTATTTCCTCCTTTTCATAGAATGGATTTGAAAATATCTGAAACTTACTCATTGACACACCTTGGCAAAAAATCATCTAATCTTCATTTAACTCTTCATCATACAACGAGTTTGAAAAAAATTGGAAATCACTTTCAAATGTACAAACCTCATCATGATCAAATGTATCTTCATAACTTTCAACTGTAGCTAGAGGTATTGTATACTTACTATCTAATGAATCAACATCTCCCATTGCCTCTTCATCCAGATCCTCATAAGAAGTAGAAGAATCCCTTGACTACAGATCAAAATCCTCAGGTTCATCATCAGAATTAGAATATTCACATTCCTCACAAACACTGCTTTCTCTGTCACAATCTGTTGTGCAAGAGAGATGCCCTGCACCTTCATCTTCCTCAACATGGTGAAAAGTATCTGAAGCCAGATATACTGCATGATCTTCTTCATTGTTTTCCATCTGCATTCCCTCTCTTACATTCTTTGGGCTACAACACAATGATCTAGGGAATGTGGCTTATCACAAAAATCACAAAAGTAATTATTACTTACCATATAGGTTCCTTTCTTGCTCAATGGATCATAAGCTCCCTCACTTCCAGGCCTAGCTGTTATAGGTTTGTTGTCCTTCCAGTCTGTATTATAAGGCATGCCATGCAACCTCGGCCTTTCGTTCCTGTATATGTTGCTTTGCTG